>JAXIVJ010003841.1:0-20000 GCA_036785665.1 Chirona hameri
GATCGCTTACGCAATGTTGTTGTCGCGTTCGTACAAACTGTTCAACATTAAAACAATCATGGCTTTTATATTTTATTTTTTCTTAAATTTCTTATACGAAATAATCAGCTTGCCAATTATCTCAAAATGAATGGTACAAATTGTACTTCCTCTATACTTTAAGTTACTTACGAGCATATGCTAAGAAAGCCGACATCTGCCGACGTCGGCCCGATGTCGGCATGCCGAGATGCCGACTTCGGGCCGACATTGGAATGCCGCTGCCGAGATGCCGACTGCTGCCGACGTCGACATGTTTACTGGGGCGAGCAAGGGCAATTGTCGAAAATACCTACATCCAAAACCAACGTGTTTTGTTTTCAATCGATAGTATTGTAGGAGTAGAGAAACTCGCTACGATTGTGCAGATGATTTATTTGAAAGATCGAGTATTGAGATGGTTTGGTTAGGATATAATTAGGTAAGAGATTGGTTAGGTTAAGGCCGCTTCGGCCATTGCGCAGCCATGGTATGAAGGAAAAGGGGCAAAGTGGGTCAAAATGGAACGCCTACCGGGCAACCGCCCATGGACACTGGACAGGCCCTTCCCCGCAGCGCAAAGCTGCGAGGAGAGCCCACGCCATGCAGACGGCCACCACTCCCTCCAGCTCGAGGGCCACCACATGCCCGGTGGACAGCGACCACCAGACCCGGGTTAACGTGGGCGTGACAGGCGATGGAGGACCGGGGCAGTCGGGAGGATCAAAAGGGATCTGCTCGTGTATCTTATGAAAAACACATATGATACAACGGTGAACAAAACTAAGGTAGTAACAGTGAACTAAGAGTGATTACAACCAGTAAGACGCCATAAAGGGATATTGCCACCTCCGGAGGATTGATAAAAATCAACTTAAGTGAATGGTGGGGATCAACAATCATGTACGCACATAGGCGTAGGATCAGGGGGGGGGGGGGGTAGGGGGCAGCCGCCTCCCCCCCCCCCCCCCCCCCCCACAAGTTGGATTTTAACATTACGCCTATGGGCGTTGCATGGAAATAATAGACTTCAGAATGCCTCCTGCCCCCCCCCCCCCAACTTGAACATAGTTCCTACGCCCCTGTGTATGCTCAAGCTCAAACTTGCTCATGCAGCATCTAAAGCAGTGTATCGGCAAATCATTATGTATTTATTTCTGACTCCAAAACGTTGGTCCCAGCTGTGCTCAGTACTAGATTCATGATGGCCGCTCTCATCCAGTTTGGCTGTGGAATTGACGCCCGCCCAAAGCCGAAGCGTACGAATTCGCCAAGACTTGACATTGAGAAGTCTGTCTGTGTTATAAGGTATAGGTCACAAACCTCCTACGGTCCCAAAGTCGAGCCATAGCAATTCTTGCTGTTTTCCCAGTAAACATGTCGACGTCGGCAGATGTCGGCATCTCGGCAGCGGCATGCCGACGTCGGCATCTCGGCAGCGGCATGCCGATTCAATTGCTTTGTCTGTCGACAGTTGCAGTATGTGTCTTGTTTGACACACTCTCCTTTCCTTCTTTCAGATGCCGTCACCCTGAAGCACGGCTTTGAAAAAAAAATGTGGAAACGCTGGTGCGACAATGGCTGTACAACGTGGCCAACTGTTCTCGGCAGCCGAGAAGAGACCGTGTTTATACTGTGTGACCTTGGGATGGTTTGATGTAAATACAGAAGAGTTCGGATAAATGTGTTACTGTTTGAATGCCTGCTGAAGTTTGGAAAGCGTTCTGTAATTACTGGCAGAGCGTTTGGGACCCGACCTTCGCATGGGTCGGCTCAGTGTCGGCAGACGTCGGGGAAACGTCGGGCCGACGTCGGCTCAATGTCGGGGTAACATCGGCTATATCTATATCTATATCTATATCATGCCCCGGCTGTGGACTACCGGGTTGGTAAAGCTCTCCCCAGGAAGCTAGTGACGTCAGCAGACGCAACCTCCTCCCATCGGGCCGCCGCGACAAACATCGCACGCGAGGCGGACATTCTGGCGTCGGAGGAATGGAAATCCGTCAGGTTGAGGTACTGAAAGAAGACCAGAATTAATCACGTTTCACATCGCAATTCTCAAAATATCACTACTGGGAACGATGCAAATATTATTGATCTCGCAAACCTAGTCATAAGCTTAGTAGAAGATTGATTAGGGTCGACCTGGATGTGAAGGGATGTTTTACCACTGTGTGTCTTTTATTAATCACTACCGTTATCGCCCCATCTCTCTGCCTGTTACCGTCACCGGTACCTCTGTGCCTGTTACCGTCACCGGTACCTCTCTGCCTTTTACCGCCTCCGGTACCTCTCTGCCTGTTACCGCCACCGGTACCTCTCTGCCTGTTACCGCCTCCGGTACCTATCTACCTGTTACCGCCTCCGGTACCTCTCTGCCTGTTAACGCCTCCGGTACCTCTCTGCCTTTTACCGCATCCCGTACATCTCTGCCTTTTACCGCCTCCTGTACCTCTCTGCCTGTTACAGTCACCGGTACCCCTCTACCTGTTACCGCCTCCGGTACCTCTCTGCCTCTTACCGCATCCGGTACCTCTCTGCCTGTTACCGCCTCTGGTACCTCTCTGCCTGTTACCGCCTCCGGTACCTCTGTACCTGTTACCGCCTCCGGTACCTCTCAGCCTGTTAACGCCTTCGGTACCTCTCTGCCTTTTACCGCCTCCGGTACCTCTCTGCCTTTTACCGCCTCCGGTACCTCTCTGCCTGTTACCGCCTCCGGTACCTCTCTACCTGTTACCGCCTCCGGTACCTCTCTGCCTGTTACCGTCACCGTCACCCCTCTACCTGTTACCGCCTCCGGTACCTCTCTGCCTGTTACCGCATCCGGTACCTCTGTCTGTTACCGCCTTCGGTATCTCTCTACCTGTTACCGCCTCCGGTACCTCTCTGCCTGTTAACGCCTCCGGTACCGCTCTGCCTGTTACCGCCTCCGGTACCTCTCTGCCTTTTACCGCCTCCGGTACCTCTCTGCCTGTTACCGCCACCGGTACCTCTCTGCCTGTTATCGCCACATATCTCTGCCTGTTACCGCCTCCGGTACCTCTCTGCCTGTTATCGCCCCATCTCTCTGCCTGTTACCGCCACCCCGGTACCTCTCTGCCTGTTACCGCCTCCGGTACCGCTCTGCCTGTTACCGCCTCCGGTACCTCTGCCTGTTACCGCCTCCGGTACCGCTCTGCCTGTTACCGCCTCCGGTACCTCTCTGCCTGTTACCGCCTCCGGTACCTCTCTGCCTGTTACCGCCTCCGGTACCTCTCTGCCCGTTACCGCCTCCGGTACCTCTCTGCCTGTTACCGCCTCCGGTACCTCTCTGCCTGTTACCGCCTCCGGTACCGCTCTTCCCCTTCCAAAATTTCAAGGACTACTCGTACAGATTGGTCTGTTTTGAATTCTGCGTATTTCATTACATCAAGATGTGATTCCATCTTAGGAGTATTCCATCTTAGAAGTATACGAGCATTGTGATTCCATCTGCGACTGCTTTTTCGATTATGATATAATGGATAAGTTGGTAGCAAGGTTTGTATTCTGTTAACAAGTCTGTAGATACAAGGTTCAAGCGTTCAGGTTAGCGAATAGCAGAGGGGGAGCATGAACAATTAGCCATCGGGGTGCTCTATTTAAATGGTGTTCAATGGAATTTGTTGTAAATTTCTTGTTTGCCTGGAATAGGGCAGATAGTTAATGCAGCCTTTTTGGCTCCCTGGTATTGCAATATCCTAAATACCCAACATCCGTGCTAAAATAATACGTTTGATACGGAGGAACATCGAGGGAATCGAGCCATCAAAGGCCATCGGACCATCATGTCCAGGGGGGCCTGGGGGGTCGTGGCCCCTCCAGGAGGTTAACCGAGGTCGGCCTGTGAGGGTCCTTGGTTGACCTGAGGAGCCTATGATAAGCCCAGCTTTACTAGCCACTGCTCGCTGAACTAATCCGTGCCCAGTATTCGTACTAGCCTTCAACGACCCATTGCTTAACTGACCAGCTACCGGTCAGTCCACCGGCCAGTCGTGCTCCAGCTGCCGCCGAGATAAGCTGAAAAGACTCACAGCACTACAATTATTTTTATTAAGCAAAGACCATCATACCTCATACAACACCTTGGTCGGCCGTCACCAAAGGCATCACGACGCTAGGCACCCAAACACTCGTACCGACAAGCCGGAGGCATGATCCGATATCGGGGACTCCGGAGCTGACTTATTTTTGTAAGAAAATGGCACATTTATAACATAAAGGCACAACAGCAAGGCAGCCTTCAGGAGGGTCGCACCTGTATGAGGGACCTGTATGACGCCTCCTGCTAGGGGCCGTCATACAGGTCAGGAGGAGCTGGTGCTGAATAGCGATGTTGGTGTCTGCGTAAAAGCCCTCAGCTTCTCCGATTAGACGCTGCCATGACGCGTCTGAGTGTATGTCGCGTCCTGCTCCTTAATCCACCTTTGCGCATCGGCATGAAATACCTATGTTTCTACAGTTCCGGTTGCGAAGACGTGCCAGAGTTACCATGTTAGAATGTTACTGTATTCTTGTTTATGAACCAAGAGGCCTAAAAACTGTGCTTCTCCGTTGCCCAAGAGCTGGCGTTAAATCGAGGAGTAAGGGGAGTTCAGGCAGCTCTCCTCGTCCTGCTGCAGTCGGCAGCGGTCGATCAGCTTGAGCAGCAGCATCTCCAGCAACACCAGAGAACAGGCCCTGACTGAGGTGCTCCGAGCCGGTGACGTGGACGGCGGGCGGTGGCGACTCCAGCGCACCTCCCGCGAGCCGCTGCCGCCGCCGGCCGACAGCGGGTAGTAGCGCCAAGCGGACCTGGGTCTCCGCCTCGGCTGTACTCCACAGCGCCCAAAATGCGCCTGACGGGAGAAACAAGGCATGATCGGGGGCGGATCTAGCAGCGTTTTTGTTTGTTTGTTTGAGGGGGGGGGGGGGGGGGGGCAGGGCCTATTTTAAGGGAAAACCACGGGGGGGAGGCAAAAAGGTATCTCCATTTTTTGGGGCACCTTTTTGTGACAAAAGGTACCCCATTTTTTCCTCCGCGGATTTGGGCCAGTCACTTGATTTTGGTATTCGAGCTTAAGAAATTCACTTTTCGAATTCACAAAAATTTATTTTGTGGACATTTTTCCGAGAAAAAAAATTGGGGGTAACAAAACCCCAAAAATCACAAATCCGAGACAGCCATTTGGAAGAAAATGTAATTTCCTTTCTTTTGACGTTTTTTATTTGCAATTTGCTTTGAAACTCTATTTTTACGATTTTCCCAACATTTATTGTTTTTCCACCAAAAATGGCATGACATGACGTCATTAAAATGTTATTATCTCCCAAAATACTGCATAAATTTCATTGAAATTTAGTGAGAAGACTTATAATTGGTGCAGTATAAGGTACTGCAAGTTGATATCTATCACAGTTTTAAAGTTATTGAGAAAATACGGGAGGGGGCAAATTCTCCCCCCCCCCCCTCCCAGCGGGGCGCGTGTCACCGGGGCTGCATGAATTGCATCAGGTGTGCTGTGTTGTCTATCATTGAAAGAAAGGGATATATACCAACTTCAAATTCAATCACTTGAGAAAAGAATCACGGTCAGTGCAGGGAACGCGCAGGGGGGGGGGGGGATACTTGTATTGCATGCCCCTCCCCCACCCCCATATTTGTGTGTGTGTGTGTGTGTGGGGGGGGGGGGGGTATGTTTACCCCTGATGTCCGCCCCTGTATCCGCCAGTGGGGGCGGATGCCATCCCCCTTATATTTGTTTTGGAAATAGCGGAAAACGACGCCATTTCGCGCCGCCATTTTTGATACAACTGCTTGCCTATCAATTGCCAAAATCCTGTTTGTTTACCTCGGGTCTCCTCAGGTCACGTCACTAAGTCAAGTCTAGTGATCCCACCTCCAAAAAATGTGAGGTCGTGCCGCCGTAGCACATTGTTTGACCGATCAGTTGAATACTCACAGGATTTAAGCAGGTTACAAACACCTACAATTCTGCTATTTCGGATGATTTTTATATCAGTGACCTAAGGTGAAGTATATTTTGTGACTTCCCAATTATAAGTCATTGGGGTAACATGAAAATGCATATAAATCCACAGGAAATGGCAAAATTTGCCCAATTTTCCCCAGAGTCCCGCATCTTTTGCAAAATACAAAGATCCAGTGGCGGATCTAGGGTTGGGCAAAATGGGTAATTGCCCCCCCCCCCAAAAAAAAAGACCGCCTGAAATCGGCGTAAGATTGACACATGTCCTGATATAGAAGAAAATCTCAGCAACTTTTATTAAGGAAAGTTAGCTTTAACACGCGCCCTGGACGGGGAGGGGGGGGGGGGCGAAATCCACCCACCCATCCGGTTTTTCGCAGATAGCGCAAAAATGGCGGCGCTGCACGCCGCCGTTTTTTGCATACCTGTTCGGAAATGAACTACCCGCATTATGTAAAATTATTGATCTCGGATCATCACAGGTAAGGTCACCAGACCTGGTCAGGTGATGACCCCACCTCCAAAACGTTTGCGGTAGTACCGCAGCCACAGTTTTAGGCCGATCGGTTTCAATCTTGCAGGATTTGATAAGATGATAGATACCTACAATTTGTTTATCTCGGATTTTTTTTTATATCGGTGACCTAAGGTCAGGTCAATTTCGTGACCGCCAACACTGTTTTGTCAATAACTATCGACATAATGACGATAGAGAAGTGAAAACGGTACCCATGTGTTTGTCTCGTCGAGACACGTCCCCCAATATGCAACATGATCTAATTGGGTCACCACCAGACATGTGCTCGGATCCCGAAAACGGATCCCGGGATCTGATCTCTGGGATCTGGATCCCGGATCCACTGGGATCATAGATCCACCCTCACAATTTGTCGATTGATCCACTGGGATCATAGATCCGCCTTCAACATTGGTCGACAGATCCGCCAGGATCCGAGATCGCAGGCACCATATTGCATTGGGATCCGCTGGGATCCCAGATCCGCCATTATACAGAAGATTATTTTTAGAACCCATATTTTAAGTAATTGTCAGTACTTTCAATTCGTTGTAAATGAAACTGGCATGGGTGTATGCATTTAGTTATATTTTGTCGAGAAATACTATAATTATGGCTTAATATATGTCTGATCCGAGATCCGTTAGGATCAGAGATCCATTTTCATTGTTTATCATGGGATCCTGTGGGATCCTAGATCCGTTGCCAAATTTAATCGAGGGATCCACTGGGATCCCAGATCCACTGTTGTATTTTGTCGTGGGATCTAATGGGATCATAGATCCAACATTGCGTTTTGTCGACAGATCCTCTGGGATCACAGATCCTACTTTGAGATCCATGCACATGTCTGGTCACCACTTGACCTTGACCTGTGATCAAATTTATCAGTTGACCTAACCTAGTCAACATTAACATGATTCAAAGCGCCTTGACGAGACAAACATGATGGCGTCAAACGTAATGCTTTAGGTTTATTAGGTACAAAGTTATTTGTGAAAAACAGTTAAAAAAAACATTTTTGACATTTGATGACCTCTGGAGCCTAAACTATTGACCTGAGCTAAAATCTGAGGACACCCTGTCGATTGAATTTTTCAAGAGCTTTCCATTACTTTTCCGTTTGTTCCTAGCTATCATAGTGCATGTGATATCTGGGGATTTCTGGAGCGAAGTCCTAAAACTGTAAGATCTGACCTTTGATCACCTCTGGTGACCTCAATATTGACCTGACCTAAACAAATACCGATATACTTTCCATAGAGCTTGTCTCGACCTATCTAACACCGTTTTTTGCTTGTTACGTTGGGTAGTTTTCGAGATCATAAGGGGGGGGGGGGGGCGTTTCGACGCCCCCCCCCCCCTCGAACTCGGCTCCTATGGGACGTACACCAAGCCCGAAAACATCGTTCGAAAGCTTGTCCAAAAGCATTTTGAAGCTATTTCGGCATTTTCTTAACAGGTCAATATTGAGGTCACCAGAGGTCATCATTTTTTTTACTTCACTCCACTCCGATTTTTAGGACTTCACTCCAGAAACCTCCAGATATCACAGGAACTATGCTGGCTAGGAACAAATGGAAAACAAAACAATGGAAAGCTCTTGAAACATTCAATCGACACGGATCGCCACGTGTCCTCAGATTTCAGCTCAGATCAATAGCTTAGGCTCCAGATCTCATCAAATGTAAAACAAACTATTTTTTAGCAAAAGAGTTTTCACAAATTACTTTTTACCTGAATATGATAAGGAAATAATTTTGACGTCATCGTGTTTGTCTCGTCAAGGCACTTCGAATCATATTCATGGTGACCAGGTTAGGTCAACTTAGATATTTGACCTCAGGTCAAGGTCAAGTGGTGACCCAATCAGGTCATGCTGGACATTGGGAGACGTGCCTCGACGAGACAAACACATTGGTGGCAGTTTCACTTATCTATCCTTGTTTTGTCGAGAGTGATTGACACAAAAGTGTTGGTGACCTCGGATGACCTCGGCTGACCCTGTAGGGGTCACTGAACGAAAATTGCACCTGGGTCTTCAAGAATGTCCTATGATAACATGATCTAGAAGGAATTAGGCTGATATCGTGCGTATCCTCAGAATAGGAAGCATTTGAATATTTCCCCATTGACTTATAATGGGTAGGTCACGAAATTGACCCGACCTTAGGTCACTGATATCAAACATCCGAGATATACGAATTGTAGGTACCTAGGACTTTATAAAATCCTGTAAGTATGATGTCTATCGGCCAAAAACTGTGGCTATGGTGTGACCATGAGCTTTTTTGGAGCTGGGGTCACGCGACTTGGTCTGGTGACCTGACCTGAGATGAACCGAGGTATTTTTGTAACATAATGTGGACAATTGACGTTTGAACAGCTATGCTAAAAACGGTGGCGCTGCGCGCCACTCTTTTTCCGCTATCCTTGCAAAAACCTGTGGGAGGGGGGGGGGCGTCTAAACGCCCCCCCCCCCCCGCACAGCGCGGGTTAAATCAGCTATCAATGCATAAGCAAGCCAAATCCGATGCGTTTTCATAATTGTGTGACACTTTTTGGAAAATCCCCCTCCCCCAACCACCTGTTCTGGATCCGCCAATGCAAAGATCCATGTGATATTTGTATCCTGTGACCTCCACAATATAAAATCTATTCACCCTGAGGTTATTCGTCATTTTTCTTCCATGACTGTTTTTACCGAACCAGTAAGGCGCCGTAGTTGGCGATGAACGAGCGAACGCAAAGGAAATGTATGGTGAATTTCAACTTGATCAGGGAAGTAGTTTCTGAGATACAAATACGTGGTGCACACGTGCCCACGTGCAGAAGCACCCCACCCCTGACTTGTGAGAATGTGGCGGCTGAGAGATCCCTAACCACACTCCAAATTTGAACACAATCGGCTCAGCAGTTGCCCCCACCCACTACAAATTGTGTGACTACGTTCATGATCCAACCACCTCCCTCTCCCCCACTCTGCCGCCAATGGGTGATGTTCAAAGGATATTGAAATTCAAGATATTCCGGAAATAATGTAAAGATACCTATTTTGGCTGGGAAATACTAAAACTTAGGAATATCATGACATTTTCTTTGGATTTGTATACATTTATCACCAGGTAAACATATTTATTTTAATTGAATACCTATCAAGCGAAAAATGACATGGAAATACTGAAATCAGGGTGGGCAACATTTCTTGACTGGGGGGGGGGGGGCAAAACGGCTCACTGGGGGGGCATTTGCCCCCCCCCCCCAGTTAACATGTTAAAATAGGCCCGGGGGGGGGCAAATCTAGTGACACGGTAGAAAAAGGCAGAGCTCATTTACTGTATACAAAAATACATAAGACGTTACAAAACAGCATATACGAAAATATGGCATAATTTAAAGAAAAAGGAACAGAATAGAAGATAATTAACAACCAGCAGACACACACAGTACAATCTTCCACTTCCACCGATATGTCCACAATCAGCAACATGAAACCATAATTTCCGTAGCCCCATTTTGCTCCCCATCCCGTCCCAGTCCGCCTCTGTACCTTCCGTGAATCCAAAGTCGATGAGCGTGGTCCGGTGAGCAGACGGTTGCAACGTACTGTAGGTCCCAGCCGCCGCGCGCACCAGCACAAATACCTAGTGCTCGGCGAGGCAGAGGTGGATGCCGAGCAGGGGCGAGCCAGCGACACGCCGCCGCCACAACCCGTGTCTCATGGCTCCTGCCGCCGCCGGCCGTCGCTCTGCCAGGAACCCGAACAGGTCCATATCGAGCAGCTGAGCCCGCCACGCCAGGAACCACAGTCTGAGTCAGCCACCCCGGCACATGGCGGCCACGGCCGGCTCAGGCGCGCCAGCTCTGGTCGGCGCCAACAGCAGAGCGGCGTCCACCCGCTGCTGGGAGGCGTCGGCGAACAGGCCCCAGATCCGGCACCACGGAGCCGGCATGCAGCTCTTGCGAGGCGGCCAGCGGACCCGGTCCGCCGCTCAGATAGCAGACCAGCTGGCGCCGCCACTGGCCGGAGTGACCGGGAAACACAGCCTCGCAGGACGGCAGCAGACGTAGGCAGCCGTGTGTGCCGGCGGCGCGTCTGGCGGGGACAGGGGTAGAGAATCAGGGGATGTCGTCATACACCGCATGACATGATATACATATATGACATGATATAAAAAAACAAGTCTCTTTTATAGCATAAGCTGGCATATTTCATAGTGCATGTAAAGTTACATGTGGTGCACGGTCAACTGAACCAGTGACAACTGAACCAGGGGAAAACTGAACCAGAGAAAACTGAACCAGGGACAACTGAACCAGGGACAACTGAACCAGGGACAACTGAACCAGGGACAACTAAACCAGTGACAACTGAACCAGTGACAAGTGAACCAGGAACAACTGGACCAGTGCCAACTGAACCAGGGACAATTGAACCAGAGACAACTGAACCAGGGACAACTGAAGCAGTGACAAATGAACCAGGACAAATGAACCAGGACAGCTGAACCAGTGACAACTGAGGTAAACATTTGAAGTTGACCTAACCAGGTCACCATTAATGTTTCGAAGCGTCTTGACGAGATAAACACGAATGGTGTTAAAATTATTGCACTATGTTTAACTGATAAGTTATTCACAAAAAAAAAGTTTTTGGAAGAAAATGCCATCGTGACATTTGGTGACCTCTGGAGCATAAACTATTGACCTGAGCTAAAATTTGAGAACACCAATGGCGATTGCATTTCGTTTGTTCCCAGCTATCACAGTTCCCCAAGATATTAGGAGGTCTCTGGAGCAAAGTCCTATACTTGGTAAATTTGACCTTTGATGACCTCTGGTGACCTCAATATTGCCTAAGCCAAATAACGACCAAATCGTTTCGACATGATGTTCGAAGAGCTGGGGCATTCCACGACATTTCGCCAATTTTTTCCTCAAATTTTAACCCTCATCTCTCACTTTTTGTTCAAAATTGGTCTATAGGGTTATCTTGGTCCTGAATTCAGCTGTGGCAATATTAGCTCGATCTGACCTCAGGTTTTCGAGTTATAGCCTCGGGCATTTTGGCAAGGTCACGGTGCAAAAAGTAAGAGATGAGGGTTAAAATTTGAGGAAAAAATTGGCGAAATGTCGTGGAATGCCCCAGCTCTTCGAACATCATGTCGAAACGATTTGGTCGTTATTTGGCTTAGGCAATATTGAGGTCACCAGAGGTCATCGAAGGTCAAATTTGCCAAGTATAGGACTTTGCTCCAGAGACCTCCTAATATCTTGGGGAACTATGATAGCTGAGAACAAACAAAATGCAATCGCCATTGGTGTTCTCAAATTTTAGCTCAGGTCAATAGTTTATGCTCCAGAGGTCACCAAATGTCACGATGGCATTTTCTTCCAAAAACTTTTTTTTTGTGAATAACTTATCAGTTAAACATAGTGCAATAATTTTAACACCATTCGTGTTTATCTCGTCAAGACGCTTCGAAACATATTAATGGTGACCTGGTTAGGTCAACTTCAAATGTTTACCTCAGTTGTCACTGGTTCAGCTGTCCTGGTTCATTTGTCCTGGTTCATTTGTCACTGCTTCAGTTGTCCCTGGTTCAGTTGTCTCTGGTTCAATTGTCCCTGGTTCAGTTGGCACAGGTCCAGTTGTTCCTGGTTCACTTGTCACTGGTTCAGTTGTCCCTGGTTCAGTTGTCCCTGGTTCAGTTGTCCCTGGTTCAGTTGTCCCTGGTTCAGTTTTCTCTGGTTCAGTTTTCCCCTGGTTCAGTTGTCACTGGTTCAGTTGACCGTGCACCACATGTAACTTTACATGCACTATGAAATATGCTAGCTTATGCTATAAAAGAGACTTGTTTTTTATATCATGTCATATATGTATATCATGTCATGCGGTGTATGACGACATCCCCTGATTCTCTACCCCTGTCCCCGCCAGACGCGCCGCCGGCACACACGGCTGCCTACGTCTGCTGCCGTCCTGCGAGGCTATGTTTCCCGGTCACTCCGGCCAGTGGCGGCGCCAGCTGGTCTGCTATCTGAGCGGCGGACCGGGTCCGCTGGCCGCCTCGCAAGAGCTGCATGCCGGCTCCGTGGTGCCGGATCTGGGGCCTGTTCGCCGACGCCTCCCAGCAGCGGGTGGACGCCGCTCTGCTGTTGGCGCCGACCAGAGCTGGCGCGCCTGAGCCGGCCGTGGCCGCCATGTGCCGGGGTGGCTGACTCCGACTGTGGTTCCTGGCGTGGCGGGCTCAGCTGCTCGATATGGACCTGTTCGGGTTCCTAGCAGAGCGACGGCCGGCGGCGGCAGGAGCCATGAGACACGGGTTGTGGCGGCGGCGTGTCGCTGGCTCGCCCCTGCTCGGCATCCACCTCTGCCTCGCCGAGCACTAGGTATTTGTGCTGGTGCGCGCGGCGGCTGGGACCTGCAGTACGTTGCAACCGTCTGCTCACCGGACCACGCTCATCGACTTTGGATTCACGGAAGGTACAGAGGCGGACTGGGACGGGATGGGGAGCAAAATGGGGCTACGGAAATTATGGTTTCATGTTGCTGATTGTGGACATATCGGTGGAAGTGGAAGATTGTAACTGTGTGTGTCTGCTGGTTGTAAATTATCTTCTATTCTGTTCCTTTTTCTTTAAATTATGCCATATTTTCGTATATGCTGTTTTGTAACGTCTTATGCATTTTTGTATACAGTAAATGAGCTCTGCCTTTTTCTACCGTGTCACTAGATTCCCCCCCCCCCCCAGGGCCTATTTTAACATGTTAACTGGGGGGGGGGGGCAAATGCCCCCCAGTGAGCCGTTTTGCCCCCCCCCCCCCCAGTCAAGAAATGTTGCCCACCCTGATTTCAGTATTTCCATGTCATTTTTCGCTTGATAGGTATTCAATTAAAATAAATATGTTTACCTGGTGATAAATGTATACAAATCCAAATAAAATGGCATGATATTCCTAAGTTTTAGTATTCCCCAGCCAAAATAAGTATCTTTACATTATTTCCGGAATATCTTGAATTTCAATATCCTTTGAACATCACCCATTGGCGGCAGAGTGGGGGAGAGGGAGGTGGTTGGATCATGAACGTAGTCACACAATTTGTAGTGGGTGGGGGCAACTGCTGAGCCGATTGTGTTCAAATTTGGAGTGTGGTTAGGGATCTCTCAGCCGCCACATTCTCACAAGTCAGGGGTGGGGTGCTTCTGCACGTGCGCACGTGTGCACCACGTATTTGTATCTCATAAACTACTTCCCTGATCAAGTTGAAATTCACCATACATTTCCTTTGCGTTCGCTCGTTCATCGCCAACTACGGCGCCTTACTGGTTCGGTAAAAACAGTCATGGAAGAAAAATGACGAATAACCTCAGGGTAAATATATTTTATATTGTGGAGGTCACAGGATACAAATATCACATGGATCTTTGCATTGGCGGATCCAGAACAGGTGGTTGGGGGAGGGGGAAATTCCAAAAAGTGTCACACAATTATGAAAACGCATCGGATTTGGCTTGCTTATGCATTGATAGCTGATTTAACCCGCGCTGTGCGGGGGGGGGGGGGGGGGCGTTTAGACGCCCCCCCCCCCTCCCACAGGTTTTTGCAAGGATAGCGGAAAAAGAGTGGCGCGCAGTGCAGTCCACTCGGGGGTGGGTATGCGGCACTGTCCCGCCTGTCGGAATGACCTCTCTCCATCGGCTGGGCCAGGCCACCGATCTCTGACGGCTGGCTCACGAAATTGCATGGTTCACTGTGTACTGTGGCCTTTAAGCGTTCGGTTACCCCGAACTCCCAACTGATCAACTTTTCTTACTTAGTACGCACAATGAACGGAGATGTGGCATCTGGTGCTTGGCTTTGACAAAAAGGTCATGGGCCATCTGGTGTATCAGACTCAGCAGGGAGTTAAACCAATTGGTCAGCTGTCTGACGTCTCCGACGTCTGTCGTGAATGCGCTGACGACTCTCATTAGGATTAGCAGCCTCAGACTGGGCCATGGCGTTCATCCGGTGACAACTTCCACGGGCCTTCCGCCAAGATTACCGCGAATGTGATTTCAGAAGCAGCAGAAAGGTGTATCCGGTAACCTGTCCTCCAGGATGGTTGCCACATGACAGGATGATATGGGGTTAGCTGGTTTATCAAAGGACCTGATATTGTCCGGCACTGACAATTCGGTGGTGATGCTGTTTCAGAGACTCATCGTGAGGTTCAATAAAATCCTTGAACTGTTCAAACAAGCCTCACACCCGGGCGGTAATCGGAAGCTCCCGCTCCCGTGAACTTATAGCAGCCCGTAACCATGGCTTTAATTTAAAAATGCAGGGCTTTTGTCAAACTGAACTTTATCGGGGCCATACCGTTCGAAAATTAGCAAAAACAAAATCCGACGAATGTTCAAGCTCTCGGAGGAATAAACTGCAAAGAAAAGAAACGACCCGACTAAAACCTATTGGTTAAAAGTGCAGCCCAATGAATTAAAGCACGGGTATACTATTGTTCTTTATCCGATATGAGACGAACATTGCGTCCATTCAAGGTGAGTACTAAAAATAAATCAAATTAATCGATTCGTTAGCTGTATCTGTACTAAAACACATACCTTGTTGGGTCCGCTGGGTTTGTGAAAGCGCTGGTGACTCCCAGCCCGGCCCACAGCCGCTCGTTACTGGTGGCCATGTCGCTCACAGCGGCAGTCACTCTCAGGCCGCTGGTCTACATCCGAGAGATGATGGCTCGAAGCACACAAGGTCATGGCCCGGTCGAAATCGTACCAGATGGGCTGCTTCCACGCAGCAGTCAGACCTCGAACCATGACGAGCTGCATCTTGGATGCTTCTAGCACTACGTCACGGCCCTGGTCGTGGCAAACCCTGCTGTCGAGACTGAGCTCGTCGAACGCGATAACACACAGCATCTCCATGTCGCTGAGATCAGTTACGGTCGCTTCAAGCACCCACATCGCGGAATCCATCATACCTGGAACCATGTGGAAATGATGGATGGATCACTGCGACAAGGTGCTGAAAGACGGTAAAGGGACTTTCATTGCCTCCTTGACATACAAGTACGCCCGTCGCGAGAGGTCGCGCAGACCCAGGGATCTTCCGACGTCCTGGTCGGACCAGCGGACACGGTTGCCCGTGGCCAGGGCCCGGCGCTAGGCGGCAGTCAGAGGGCCGCGGGCGGCGAGGGCACTCGCTTGCGAGGAGGCCGCCTGGAGAGCGGCATTTCGGGTGCGCAGCGCCTTGTTCTGCTCCCGGAGCCTCTTCGCGCGCTGCTTAGCCCTGCTGCAGGTCTGCTGGAGCCGACGGCGGAGCACCTTCTCGGCAGCACTACTTCACTTCAGCTCGGCCTCGTTTCGTGCGAGCTCTTGTGCCAAGTCGTAGATCATCTCCAGAGTTGTTTGGACGACGCACAGTGCTTCAGGATTCAGGTAGGATGGGATCCTGGACCTTACAGGGAGAAAATACCAGAACGTGAATACAGGATAGGATAACGGTGCGTTGCAAGTAACAAGCTCCTACCAATGACACCGACGGACAGCATAGTACAGTCCGATTCGGAGCCATAAGCTGGCGCAATTAGTGTATCATGTTCTGTGTAAGGACGGGTGAAAATCAAACTGGTTATAAGAAACGGTGTTTTCAAGAGGAATATTGGAAAAGTAGCGAGGGTTAAAAAGCAAATTCGCGCAGCGAATACAATGGACAACATGCAATTACAAAACAATAAACATGCATGACGCACTACCTTTAGGCCATCGATGAGTGCACCTGCTCAGTCCCTTTTAAGTTTACATGCTATTTTCCATGCAACATGCCCATACCTCCTAACATAAAGCATGACTATTTACGAATTTATCCAAAATACAATGTTACAATGCCGCGGCTGACGGGGGCGGGTCGACCGGCGCAGTGACCCGCCCCACCCTGCGCAGGTATTCCACGATGTGGTGGGCCGGCCCCGAAAGCACCTCCTCCAGGGTCGGCAGGTGCCCACAGAACCGGCTCCGGGCTGAATCGTGGGCAGGGCACCTGACCAGCAGGTGCCCCACGTCCTCTGCCTCTTCCTCTGCCTCTTCCCCGCACGCCTGGCAGGTCGGGTCCCGACCAGGCCGAGGCGGTGCAGTGTGGCTCGCACCAGTGGGCAGTAGCCGGTAGGCAGCTGGGAGACGGATAATTGTCCTCACCGGTCGAGCTCGTCGTGACCATGCGTCGGTGACCGGTGAGGGTGCCGACGCGACCGTGTTTCGGCGAGGCCCTTCGTCCAGCGTTGGATGGCTGTCCGGGCACTGGAGAGATCGATGGGCGCCTCACTCTTGTCGCAGTCGTCGGCCGCTTGGTTGGCGAGGCGGTCGGCTGCCGCTTTACCGGCGAGGTCGGCGTGGCCCGGTACCCAGTGAAGCGTGATGGCCTTGCCTCCGTGAACCAGTGCGTCGAGCAGGCTCCAGACGCTTTGGGCGAGAGCCATCTGTTGGGTGTCCGGTGTTTGAGGAGTTGGAGACCGGACAGGGAGTCTTGGACACCACAGCACGCTCTGTATCAAGGAGCTGGAGGGGGCCGGCAACTCGTGGAGGGAGCGGAGTGCCTCTGCCATGGATGGTTCCTTCCTTGGCAGATCCGTCTGACCAAATGGTGCAGTCCGGAGCGGGGACGAGGGTCAGGGCCTCCAGTACCGCCACCTTCCTCTTGTTCGGTGGGCCCGTTTTCCTTGTGGGCCGCGGCAGTTCGAGTACGAGGCGGACGTCGCTTCCACGGTTGCACCAGGGCGGGTCGCCCTGGAATAGCGCCAGGGGCTCCCTCGGGAGGCCGTCCAGCCCCGCAGTGTCGCAGGCCCACGCCCGATTCGACGCAGGCACGGTTTGTGCGGAAGTATGGCATCCTCGTCCGCCGGCAGCAGTGGCGATGTGCCAGCCTCTTCGGCAACATAGGTCGCACGTCTCCACGCTTCGTAAGCGCGGTAGCGGAGTCTCGGGATCGGTGTCTTCGTCAAGAGTTCGCGGGCAGGGTTGCCCGGTGGGAGGCGGGTGAGGCGCGCATACTCGCCGGCCGTAAGTTCTTTGGACCGCACTGACAGCGGGGGCAGGTCTGCTTCCGCTGTCAGGGTCTCCCTGTCAGTGAGCTTGATGCAGCCGGTGATCAGGCGCGCACACTTCCGCTGTTCAACCTCCAAACGCTCCTGCACTGCTGGGGCCGCGTGGGTGAAAAATATCGCTGCGCCGTAGTCGAAGATGGAGCGGACGTAGCTCTGGTAGTCGTCGCGGAGGGTGCGGCGGTGGCTTCCGTAGCTTCTCCCCGCGATCTTTTTCTTGAGCGCCTCGATATGTGCGGCAAAGGTCAGTTGGCAGTCCAACTTCAGCCCGAGGAAGGTGGGGTTTTCCTCGTACCCGAGAGGCTGACCGCAGAAGTGGAGCACGGGCTTGACCTTGCCGCCACTCTCCTTAGGTCCAGCGTGAAGGTGGTCATCTGTGGCGAGCGTGTCGGTGCGCTCGTTAGCGCACGCGTCGGGGGTCATTGCGTTTATGGAGCCATAAACGCAATGACGTCAGAGCAGCCCTGCTCTCACGTATGGCAGTGATGGCAGTACGGCTGCCGTGCTGGGTCGGGGACCTGGGCCGAGTGGGTCACATCTGGCTGCCAGCCGCCGCCTGTCAATGCGATGACAGCGCCGTCAATGCGGACGACGGGCAGTCTGGCTGGGGCGGCGACACTGCGTGGACGTGGGCGTTTGTCCGAATACATCGGTTGTGTTTTCTGTTGAGTGTTACATTGCTACAAGCTATTTCGGCACCATTGAGGCAACGTACAGAACCGGTGTGCAGGGATCGCCGCTCCAGCCAGACTCGACGACCGCAGTGGTAACCGGAGCAGCGTGGCATGACTCTGGAGTCGAGCTGCGAATCGGAGGGCGACGTCTGGGACGGCGCGTACAGCGCGCTGTCGTTGTCGTGCACCTCGGACCTGGTGAGCCTGCAGCTGGACCCGCTGCTGTCGAATGACGGAGAGGAGGACGTGCTGTGTGGTGGAGGAGAAGACGGCAGCGCGTCGGGGCGGAGGACGGAAAGAAGAGGGAGAAACTAGGACCTGCGGGGAGGAGGTGGCACCAAGCTTCATCGGTGGGCGATTGGAGGTGGTCGGGAGGGAGGACCGAAGGTGATGAGACGATGGCCGGAGGCAGTGATGGCCTGCGGTGACCAAGCGGAGCTGTGGCTCCCGCCGGAGCCTAGCCGAGGCTAGCAAGGTGTGTGTGCGTGTGGGGGAGCGGAGAGTATCGCTGCCCACCTCCATGTGCGCGGTTCGGGAGGCGCCAATGGACAGACGAAGGGCGCTGAGTGAGTGTGTGTGCCCGTGTACATGTGCCAGGCTGCAGAGCGCCGAATGTCGGTCAGGCTGCAGGAGGAATGCATGCGTGTTGGTCTGCCGGAGGTGGTGCGCTGCGGTGGAGAACAGCAGAGCCGAGCACAGCAGAGCCGAGCACAGCAGAGCTGAGCACAGCAGAGCTGAGCACAGCAGAGCTGAGCACAGCAGAGCTGAGCACAGCAGAGCTGAGCACAGCAGAGCTGAGCGCAGCAGAGCTGAGCGCAGCAGAGCTGAGCGCAGCAGGGCTGCGAGCAGCAGGGCTGCGAGCAACAGGGCTGCGAGCAGCAGGGCTGCGAGCAGCAGGGCTGCGAGCAGCAGGGCTGCGAGCAGCAGGGCTGCGAGCAGCAGGGCTGCGAGCAGCAGAGCTGCGAGCAGCAGAGCTGAGAGCAGCAGAGCTGAGAGCAGCAGAGCTGAGAGCAGCAGAGCTGAGAGCAGCAGAGCTGAGAACAGCAGAGCTGAGAGCAGCAGAGCTGAGAACAGCAGAGCTGAGAACAGCAGAGCTGAGAGCAGCAGAGCTGAGAACAGCAGAGCTGAGAACAGCAGAGCTGAGAACAGCAGAGCTGAGAACAACAGAGCTGAGAACAGCAGAGCTGAGAACAGCAGAGCTGAGAACAGCAGAGCTGAGAACAGCAGAGCTGAGAACAGCAGAGCTGAGAACAGCAGAGCTGAGAACAGCAGAGCTGAGGACAGCGGAGCTGAGGACAGCGGAGCTGAGGACAGCGGAGCTGAGGACAGCAGAGCTGAGAACAGCAGAGCTGAGCACAGCAGAGCTGAGCACAGCAGAGCTGAGCACAGCAGAGCTGAGCACAGCAGAGCTGAGCACAGCAGAGCTGAGCACAGCAGAGCTGAGCACAGCAGAGCTGAGCACAGCAGAGCTGAGCACAGCAGAGCTGAGCACAGCAGAGCTGAGCACGGCAGAGCTGAGCACAGCAGAGCTGAGCACAGCAGAGCTGAGCACAGCAGAGCTGAGCACAGCAGAGCTGAGCACAGCAGAGCTGAGCACAGCAGAGCTGAGCACAGCAGAGCTGAGCACAGCAGAGCTGAGCACAGCAGAGCTGAGCACAGCAGAGCTGAGCACAGCAGAGCTGAGCACAGCAGAGCTGAG
>JAXIVJ010003841.1:27500-30000 GCA_036785665.1 Chirona hameri
TGTGTGTGTGTGTGTGTGTGTGTGTGTGTGTGTGTGTGTGTGTGTGTGTGTGTGTGTGTGTGTGTGTGTGTGTGTGTGTGTGTGTGTGTGTGTGTGTGTGTGTGTGTGTGTGTGTGTGTGTGTGTGTGTGTGTGTGTGTGTGTGTGTGTGTGTGTGTGTGTGTGTGTGTGTGTGTGTGTGTGTGTGTGTGTGTGTGTGTGTGTGTGTGTGTGTGTGTGTGTGTGTGTGTGTGTGTGTGTGTGTGTGTGTGGTGTGTGTGTGTGTGTGTGTGTGTGTGTGTGTGTGTGTGTGTGTGTGTGTGTGTGTGTGTGTGTGTGTGTGTGTGTGTGTGTGTGTGTGTGTGTGTGTGTGTGTGTGTGTGTGTGTGTGTGTGTGTGTGTGTGTGTGTGTGTGTGTGTGTGTGTGTGTGTGTGTGTGTGTGTGTGTGTGTGTGTGTGTGTGTGTGTGTGTGTGTGTGTGTGTGTGTGTGTGTGTGTGTGTGTGTGTGTGTGTGTGTGTGTGTGTGTGTGTGTGTGTGTGTGTGTGTGTGTGTGTGTGTGTGTGTGTGTGTGTGTGTGTGTGTGTGTGTGTGTGTGTGTGTGTGTGTGTGTGTGTGTGTGTGTGTGTGTGTGTGTGTGTGTGTGTGTGTGTGTGTGTGTGTGTGTGTGTGTGTGTGTGTGTGTGTGTGTGTGTGTGTGTGTGTGTGTGTGTGTGTGTGTGTGTGTGTGTGTGTGTGTGTGTGTGTGTGTGTGTGTGTGTGTGTGTGTGTGTGTGTGTGTGTGTGTGTGTGTGTGTGTGTGTGTGTGTGTGTGTGTGTGTGTGTGTGTGTGTGTGTGTGTGTGTGTGTGTGTGTGTGTGTGTGTGTGTGTGTGTGTGTGTGTGTGTGTGTGTGTGTGTGTGTGTGTGTGTGTGTGTGTGTGTGTGTGTGTGTGTGTGTGTGTGTGTGTGTGTGTGTGTGTGTGTGTGTGTGTGTGTGTGTGTGTGTGTGTGTGTGTGTGTGTGTGTGTGTGTGTGTGTGTGTGTGTGTGTGTGTGTGTGTGTGTGTGTGTGTGTGTGTGTGTGTGTGTGTGTGTGTGTGTGTGTGTGTGTGTGTGTGTGTGTGTGTGTGTGTGTGTGTGTGTGTGTGTGTGTGTGTGTGTGTGTGTGTGTGTGTGTGTGTGTGTGTGTGTGTGTGTGTGTGTGTGTGTGTGTGTGTGTGTGTGTGTGTGTGTGTGTGTGTGTGTGTGTGTGTGTGTGTGTGTGTGTGTGTGTGTGTGTGTGTGTGTGTGTGTGTGTGTGTGTGTGTGTGTGTGTGTGTGTGTGTGTGTGTGTGTGTGTGTGTGTGTGTGTGTGTGTGTGTGTGTGTGTTGTGTGTGTGTGTGTGTGTGTGTGTGTGTGTGTGTGTGTGTGTGTGTGTGTGTGTGTGTGTGTGTGTGTGTGTGTGTGTGTGTGTGTGTGTGTGTGTGTGTGTGTGTGTGTGTGTGTGTGTGTGTGTGTGTGTGTGTGTGTGGTGTGTGTGTGTGTGTGTGTGTGTGTGTGTGTGTGTGTGTGTGTGTGTGTGTGTGTGTGTGTGTGTGTGTGTGTGTGTGTGTGTGTGTGTGTGTGTGTGTGTGTGTGTGTGTGTGTGTGTGTGTGTGTGTGTGTGTGTGTGTGTGTGTGTGTGTGTGTGTGTGTGTGTGTGTGTGTGTGTGTGTGTGTGTGTGTGTGTGTGTGTGTGTGTGTGTGTGTGTGTGTGTGTGTGTGTGTGTGTGTGGTGTGTGTGTGTGTGTGTGTGTGTGTGTGTGTGTGTGTGTGTGTGTGTGAGTGTGTGTGTGTGTGTGTGTGTGTGTGTGTGTGTGTGTGTGTGTGTGTGTGTGTGTGTGTGTGTGTGTGTGTGTGTGTGTGTGTGTGTGTGTGTGTGTGTGTGTGTGTGTGTGTGTGTGTGTGTGTGTGTGTGTGTGTGTGTGTGTGTGTGTGTGTGTGTGTGTGTGTGTGTGTGTGTGTGTGTGTGTGTGTGTGTGTGTGTGTGTGTGTGTGTGTGTGTGTGTGTGTGTGTGTGTGTGTGTGTGTGTGTGTGTGTGTGTGTGTGTGTGTGTGTGTGTGTGTGTGTGTGTGTGTGTGTGTGTGTGTGTGTGTGTGTGTGTGTGTGTGTGTGTGTGTGTGTGTGTGTGTGTGTGTGTGTGTGTGTGTGTGTGTGTGTGTGTGTGTGTGTGTGTGTGTGTGTGTGTGTGTGTGTGTGTGTGTGTGTGTGTGTGTGTGTGTGTGTGTGTGTGTGTGTGTGTGTGTGTGTGTGTGTGTGTGTGTGTGTGTGTGTGTGTGTGTGTGTGTGTGTGTGTGTGTGTGTGTGTGTGTGTGTGTGTGTGTGTGTGTGTGTGTGTGTGTGTGTGTGTGTGTGTGTGTGTGTGTGTGTGTGTGTGTGTGTGTGTGTGTGTGTGTGTGTGTGTGTGTGTGTGTGTGTGTGTGTGTGTGTGTGTGTGTGTGTGTGTGTGTGTGTGTGTGTGTGTGTGTGTGTGTGTGTGTGTGTGTGTGTGTGTGTGTGTGTGTGTGTGTGTGTGTGTGTGTG
>JAXIVJ010003841.1:32500-82500 GCA_036785665.1 Chirona hameri
GTAGGTACTGGACAAGATACTAGGTAGGTAGCCTGAACTCGCCTCACCTGGCACCCAAGAGAGGTAAGAAATGAATCAAATTGCTATCACAATCAGTGCGATTCGCTTGTCAGATTCCTATTGTCATCTTTTATCTGAAAATCCAATGATTTTTGGATAGTTATAGCCTTTGCATTAATTTGCTCACAGAACTTGTTGAAAAGGCATATTTTCAATTTCATTTACAGTAAATGTATAGTACTTGTGGCAAGCTACCACACAACAATGAAATGCTCACCTATTGCTTGTAGATGAGATTCGATTGGCACTTCTCAATTGAAAATTGGTTAATAATTCAGCAAGTTACCTCACATGTCAGCTTGTTTTAGTTTCAGTTTGGTAGCCTATTAATGGCACCAAGGGTTGGCGTATATACATCAGACAACTGATTTACGCCAGAAGCTCGCTGCGCTGTGGCATTAAAGCGTCATCTCCCAAAGTACTAAATTAATTTCAGTGACATTTTATAGGAAGACATGTAGTTGATGCAGCATAAGGTACTGTAAGCTTCATGTGGATTTCTATTATGGTTTTTGAGTTATAGAGAAAATACGGCAGGGGGTAGATTCCACCCCCACCCCCGTAATTACTGTAAATTTTTAGGTTGTCAGGTTCGATTATGTTATAACAATTGTTCCTTACCACACCCAGAAAACGAACGTCAGTTGTCTATGAGACCCTAAAAAACATCCTCCTGGTAGTGCTGCAGCGCAGCGAGCGTCTGGCGTAAATCAGTTGTCTGATGTATTTACGCCAAGGGTTGAAGGTAGGTAAAGATGACAATTTTCCTTCATTTTGGAAAAAGGATTCTATAATTATGAGACACCCCTCGGATTCCTAATTATCATCTTTCATCTGAAAATTATAGCTTTTTTGCATTACTTTGTTTTCGGAACTTGTTGAAAAGCACTATTTTCATGTTTAAATTAAAATCCATCTTTTGTACATATGGCAACCTACCACCCAAAAAGGAAATGCCTATTTCTTCAAGATTTGCTTGACATTTTTCAGTTGAGAATGGGATACATCATACAAATTGACCTATAGTTATCCTACATGTTATATTATTGTTTTAGATAGGTAGGTAGGTACCTAGTCTAATGTCACCAGAAGCTGCAGATAAAAATGAAAATTGTCTTTTGTTTAGGGAAAAGGCTGCTGTCAGCGTCAAGCACCCCTCAGATTCCTAATTGTAATGTTTTTATCTGAAAATCCAATATGTTTTGGAAAGTTATGCTTTGTGCATTATTTTGCTTGCAGAACTTGTTGAAAAGGCATTTTTTACATTTAATTTGAAGTTCATGTATTACGCTGATGGAAACCTACCACACAAAACTGAAATCCTTATTTGTTGAGGATTTGATATGATTTGAAACTTCAATTGAAAATCTGATAAATATTCAGCAAGTTACCCCACATGTCAGATTGTTGTTTTAGCCAGGTAGGCACCAAGAGCTGCGGATAAAATACGAATTGTCTTTTGTTTAGGGTAAAGGCTGCCATCACTGTGAGGCACCCCTCAAATCCCTAATTATATTTTTTTATCTGAAAATCCAATGATTTTTGGAAAGTTGTAGCCTTTTGCATTACTTCGCTTGCAGAACTTGTTGAAAAGTAATATTTTGACATTTAAATTACAATCCATCTTTTGTACTTTTCCACACAACCGTTCACATCCTGTTCCCATCCCCTTTACGTCTTCACCTCCCACCCCTTCAAATCTCTGGAATGAAAGATTACACAGTAAGTTTGCTTGTAATAGATTCTGAACAGTTTTCACCACATAGGTAGGATAGCGGGTATCTGGCAGCACAAACTACCACGCTAAATGCCCTATGGTAGAAATCCCAAACTGGATTATGACAACCTTGATTATCAAACCTTGATTTTTTGTCAACATTGTGGCGTTCCTGTCTGTGTTTTCAATTATTTTGGAAGCGACAAATGTTGTAAATATTAATAATTAGATTGTATTCCCCGTATCACATTGAGCAATTCCCTATCTGCCTATGGCCTACATTCTGGCCAAGCTTGAGCTGATAACCATAGTGTGTGAGTCCACTCTTCAGATGACTAGGTGAGCTGCCTCAATTTTTGGGCTTATTTGCAATTATTAAGATAATGAAGGAAGGATGCACTGTCAGGGACGCAGAAACTATGGTCAAGTTGGGGGGGGGGGGGGGCGGGAGGCATTCTTAAGCGGATTCTTGCCATGCAATGCCCATAGGCGTAATGTTCATATCCAAAATGTTGGGGGGGTTGGCTGCCCGCCCCCCTGTTCCTATGCCTATGTGCACTGCCCTCACACCAAAGTCACTATTGCCAAAATCTTCATGCTTATTCCTAATGCTATGTGTCAGTATTTCCTACTTACAAGTGGGGTAAACTGAACTGAACTGAACCCTTCCTAGCCCTGAACAAGAACCAGAACATTGTCATGCTCTAGCTCTCTCCTCAATACTGACCTATAACATCATGAGTATCATGACAATGTGCATAGGTAGGAAGTGTTAAGAGTATGGGCAGTGTCCCCCTCCTAGTGTGAAAAAATCTGTGACATCAGACAGCATGTGTTCAGGATTACAGCTTAGTGGAGCATGTTGATTTCATGAGTCAGAATTTTGAGGGCTGGGGTTAAGATAGAGTTCATCATTGTCAGAATGCAATTGCATACACCATGAACATGAGCTTTGACCTCAGGATGTCCTTGCATGGTTCTACCAACCTAAACTTTGACAGACTAGGTACATATCCAAACATTGCACTCACCTGTGAAATGTTTGGATAGATGAACAAGGATAATTGTTGTATACAGATCCTATTGGACCTTATGCTGCATAATACCAAGTATATATTGTGAAGCTTGCTGTGATGGATCTAGCAATGTTTTATTGAGGATACAGGCTAACATTATGTACTAAATTGAAATTGTATGAAAGTATAAATTATCTGATTCGGTCCAATACCCCATAGTAACTGTACCTCATAGTAACTGGGGTGGCAATTGCCACCCCCAGTCATGAAGAATGCCCCCCCCCCCCAGGCCTAGTGACGGCACTTTGCCACCCCAGTTAAAAAGATGCTGAAACGCTCCTCTGGGCGATAAGGTAGACACCAGCAGATGAGGCCACCTTTTCGCATGAAAGAACGCCAATCCAAATTAACCCTCGCCAGGGGCGGCGGAAGAGGGGGGGGGGGGGGGCAGTTGCCCCCCCCCCCACCAAAAAAAAAAATCAGCCGAGGGGCGCTTTGTGTTTGGCATGGGTTGCGGATTCCAAGAGAACGCCAAGGCCAAGGGAAGCCAAGGGTGCCTCTGGACGCCTGAAGGGGCACTCTGGCTGCCTGAGGGAGCGCTCTGGCCGCCTGAGGGAGCGCTCTGGCCGCCTGAGGGAGCGCTCTGGCCGCCTGAGGGGGCGCTCTAGCTGCATGAGGGGCGCTCTGGCTGCATGAGGGGCGCTCTGGCAACCTGAGGGGGCGCTCTGGCCGCCTGAGGAGGCGCTCTGGCCGCCTGAGGGGGCGCTCTGGCTGCCTGAGGGGGCGCTCTGGCTGCCTGAGGAGCGCTCTGGCCGCCTGAGGGGGCGCTCTGGCCGCATGAGGGGGCGCTCTGGCTGCATGAGGGGTGCTCTGGCAACCTGAGGGGGCGCTCTGGCAACCTGAGGGGGCGCTCTGGCAACCTGAGGGGGCGCTCTGGCCGCCTGAGGAGGCGCTCTGGCCGCCTGAGGGGGCGCTCTGGCCGCCTGAGGGGGCGCTCTGGCCGCATGAGGGGCGCTCTGTCCGCCTGAGGGGGCGCTCTGGCTGCCTGAGGGGGCGCTCTGGCTGCCTGAGGGGGCGCTCTGGCCGCCTGAGGGGGCGCTCTGGCTGCCTGAGGGAGCGCTCTGGCTGCCTGAGGGGCGCTCTGACTGCCTGAGAGGGGCGCTCTGGCCGCCTGAGCGGGCGCTCTGGCTGCCTGAGGGGCGCTCTGGCTGCCTGAGGGGGCGCTCTGGCTGCCTGAGGGGCGTTCTTCTGGCTGCCTGAGGGGCGCTCTGTCAGCCTGAGGGGCACTCTGGCCGCCTTAGGGGGGGGGGGGGGGCGCTCTTACCGCCTGAGGGGGCGCTCTTACCGCCTGAGGGGGCGCTCTGGCCGCCTGAGGGGATGCTCTCTGGCCGCCTGAGGAGGCGCTCTGGCCGCCTGAGGGGGCGCTCTGGCCGCCTGAGGGGGCGCTCTGGCTTCCGGAGGGGGCGCTCTGGCCGCATGAGGGGGGCTCTTGCCACATGAAGGCCGCTCTGGCTGCCTGAGGGGATGCTCTCTGGCCGCCTGAGGAGGCGCTCTGGCCGCCTGAGGGGCGCTCTGGCCGCCTGAGGGGGCGCTCTGGCCGTCTGAGGGGGCGCTCTGGCTTCCGGAGGGGGCGCTCTGGCCGCATGAGGGGGGCTCTTGCCACATGAGGGCCGCTCTGGCTGCCTGAGGGGATGCTCTCTGGCCGCCTGAGGGGGCGCTCTGGCCGCCTGAGGGGGCGCTCTGGCCGCCTGAGGGGGCGCTCTGGCCGTCTGAGGGGGCGCTCTGGCCGCATGAGGGGGGCTCTTGCCACATGAGGGCCGCTCTGGCAGCCTGAGGGGGCGCTCTGGCAGTGGCGGCGGAAGAGGGGGGGGGGGGCAGGGGGAAGGAGGCAGTTCCCCCCCCCCCCCCCAACTCGGCCGAGGGGAGCTTTGTGTTTGGCAGGGGCTGCTGGCCTGAGAGGGGGCACTCTGTCGCCTGGGAGGGGGCGCTCTGGCCGCCTGAGAGGGGGCACTCTGGCCGCCTGAGAAAGGGCGCTCTGGCCGCCTGAAAAAGGGTGTTCGGGCCGCCTGAGAGGAGGCGCTCTGGCCGCCTGAGAAGGGGTGCTCTCGCTGCTTGAAAGGGGGCGCTCTGGCCACCTGAGAGGGGGCGCTCTGGCCGGAGGAGAAGGGGTGCTCTGGCCGCCTGAGAGGGGGTGCTCTGGTTGCCTGAGAGGGGGCGCTCTGGCCGCTTGAGAGGGCCGCTCTGGCCGCCCGAGAAGGGCGCTCTGGCCGCCTGAAAGAGGGATCGCTC
This sequence comes from Chirona hameri, assembly GCA_036785665.1. Classification (NCBI taxonomy): domain Eukaryota; kingdom Metazoa; phylum Arthropoda; class Thecostraca; order Balanomorpha; family Balanidae; genus Chirona; species Chirona hameri. Next base: position 37,583 of record JAXIVJ010003841.1, read on the forward strand.
TGGCCACCTGAGTGGGGGCGCTCTAGACGACTGAGAGGGGCGCTCTAGACGACTGAGAGGGGCGCTCTGTCCGCCTGGGGGGGACTCTTTGGCCACCTGAGGGGCGCTCTGGCCGCTGTGTTTCAAGGCCTCATCTTACATGGATTTGAAAGGAAATAGTATCCGTTCACGAAAATACATGCTAGTTTGGATCAAGCAATATGCCAAACGTTTATATTTGATACACAAAAGCGTATACTTCAACAGACCATAATTTAGCAGACTTGTAAATTGTCAGGTAGAAGCAAGGTCGATTGAAACTCTGGCGGATCTTTAGATACAAATATATGATTTAATGATCAGCAGGGCAAGAAAACATTCCCTTTCGTCAGACAAAACGGTTGTTTATATCTATGCGAAGTTAAAGTTTCATCCGATTCTATCCAGTTTATGAAACACTTGTTTATGTTCTACTTCGAATTTTCTGTGACGTTTCACGCATCCCTATTTCAAAGACAGGATAAACCATAAAATATGTTACAAGCGCTTTGTGAAAACAAGAATTGGATCCGTTAGAATGGTTTTGTTAAGAACGTTTTTTTTTTTGTCAACGTTCGTACGTGTTGTTGGAACGTCTTTATATCAGTATATTTTTGGGATCCGTTGGAACGGTTTCGTTAGAACGTTTTCTTTTGCAGCCTTCGTACGTGTTTTTGGCACGACTTTTCTTCGTATATTTTGACAATGCAAGGGGCGGGGCCGATGTGGCCGCATTTGGAAGCGTTCGTACGTGGATCCGTTGGAACGTTTTTTCTTCTCTCGTTGGAACGTTTTTTTTCTTCAGTGTTCGTTCGTGTTTTTTTTCTCTCGTTTTTTTCTCCGTATTTTTGACAATTGCAAGGGGCGGGGCCGCGCAAATACACCGGAAAACTTATTTACGACTTATCTACGAGATGGTCTGGGGGTCCGGGGGTGGAGACTGGAGACAGCTCCCCCCCGTAGGTCACAGCGCAGGGAGCGAATGCGAGCGGGTGTTCTAAACGTGGGTCCCTGTGGCCGTAATTGCTGTAAAGTTTAGGCCAGGTTCGTATGTTATAACAATTTTGTAATTACAATTTTGTAATCACAATTTTGTAATTACATTTTTGTATTCCAATATTTTAATAACATATCGAAACCAGCGCCTGCATACACATTGCTATTTATCATGAAGGCATATAATGTTCCATCGCTCTATCTTTTGCGAATATGTACCAAACTTCTATGAACAATCAACTCTCATTTGAAAAAAGTGCATTAAAATCGGCAGTTTAACTTGGCCCGGACGGCGAACTAATTAATGTTCACGACTTATTAACAAAAAATCCCATAAATTTTCAACAAACAGGTATTTAATATATTATATATATGCACACATCAAACATTAATCTAAACCGTTTATTCATAATCAATCAATAAACGTTTCAGAAAATCGTGATGCATTCTGCGGATTAACTTGACCAAGGATGGTGACATATTTAGTGTATGCGATTTGTTTCAGTGACCGATCAGGAACGTTGTCACGCTTCTTGGAGCACTTACTTCATTGCTGGCCCTGTGACTTGTTTACAAATAACATTCAAACCAGAGATAGTGATAGAGATAGTGATAGAGATAGATAGTGAGAGAGATAGATAGATAGATAGATAGATAGATAGATAGATAGATAGATAGATAGATAGATAGATAGATAGATAGATAGATAGATAGATAGATAGATAGATAGATAGATAGATAGATAGATAGATAGATAGATAGATAGATAGATAGATAGATAGATAGATACATAGATACATAGATAGATAGATAGATAGATAGATAGATAGATAGATAGATAGATAGATAGATAGATAGATAGATAGATAGATAGATAGATAGGTAGATAGTGTCACCATATGCTAGTACATCTTTTTTAATTTCCCATAATTTGATTTTTGCAATAGAAAATGTTGTTAGTTCGCTTTTAAATTGAGGCACGATCAATTTGAAACCACACATGTTCAGGGGCGGATCCAGTTGGGGGGGGGGGGGGGGGGGCAAAGGGGCCATCATGCCCCCGCCCCCGAAGGTCCTGATACTATGTTCCACCCCCCCCCCCCCAACGGTCGGACGTACAGTTGTAAAAATGGCCTTTGCAGCAGTCAAAATCCAGCTATCCACAATTTCTCGTCGCTTCGCGGCATGACACAATGCACAATTGCTTATACAAATTTGGAAAATGGGAAAATGAATTAATTAAGTGTCTGGCAGTCTTTCCTTGGCGGTACCTAATTGCTAGCCCCAGGGGCCCTTCATAAAATATTAACTTTCAAGCGGGCTACAATTGCATGTTTAGCTAGTCTGCCGAGTTCCGAAAAAAGGCGACGCAAAGACACAGACAGGCACCCGGAAGCTGCTTCAGCGGTGCCCAGCTTGCTGGACCGAAGAGCTAATAGTGGGGACCAGGCCAGGACCATCTCCCCCCAGGCTCCTCCAGATCCACAGGGACCATTTATGCGCGGAAACGTCGTTCTTCCCCTTTGCTGCTTTCAAACCATTTGCATTGTTACTAGTTGTTTGTTACAGTTTGGTTCATATGTATACAGTTATTATTATTATATGTACTATTGAGCGCTGACTGCCACCGGTCATTGTGATTTACTATCCGAGGCTAATGTATATAAAAAACTACCTTCATTTCAATATTTTGCATCATACCGAGATGTGTAACCAGGAAAAGGGGTTACCTGAGGCTTGGCTCCACTTACGGTCTGGCTCCAATATGAAAATTTCGTTTTCCACGACCTAAAATTAACATTTAGTGACTGCGCCCCTCCGGCCAGTGAAGGCGCCCCTCTGGCCAGCGACGGCGCCCCTCCGACCAGTGATGGCGCCCCTCCGACCAGTGACGGCGCCCCTCTGGCCAGTGATGGCGCCCCTCCGGCTAGTGACGGCGCCCCCTCCGGTCAGTGACGGCACCCCTCCGGCCAGTGACGGCGCCCCTCCGGCCAGTGACGGCGCCCCTCAGATCAGTGACGGCGCCCCTCCGGCCAGTGAAGGCGCCCCTGTGGCCAGCGATGGCGCCCCTCCGACCAGTGATGGCGCCCCTCCGTCCAATGACGGCGCCCCTCCGGCTAGTGACGGCGCCCCTCCGGGCTCCTACTAGTGACGGCGCCCCTCCGGACAGTGACGGCGCCTCTCCCGCCAGTGACCGCGCCCCCTCCGGCGAGTGACTGCGTCTCTCCGACTAGTGACTGCCCCTCTCCGGACCGTGACGACGCCCTCCGGCCAGTAACGGCGCCCCTCCGGCTAGTGACGGCGCCCCCTCCGGTCAGTGACGGCGCCCCTCCGGCCAGTGACGGCGCCCCTCCAAATAGTGACGACGCCCCTCCGGTCAGTGACGGAGCCCCTCCGGTCAGTGACGGAGCCCCTCCGGTGAGTGACTGCGCCCATCCGACTAGTGACCGCCCCTCTGCCCATGACGCGCCCCTGGCCAGTGACGGCGTCCCTCCGGCTAGTGACCGCGGGGGGGGGGGGGGGGGGGCGCCTCCTTCCGAACGGTGCGGGAGGTGAGGCGCCCCCCCATGCAAAATTGTCGCCAATAATGATGGCGCCCCTGTCGATCGGGTGTCGCCCCTCAGGCCTCAAGGCAATGACCTGGTCCTTGGTGAATTTCTGCGCCCGCCACCGACAGGCACTCCCTGGAATCGGACAATTAGCACTCCTAGAAGTAAATGGCGACTTAGGAACAGGATAGGCGCCACTCGAAGCAAATGCCGCCCCCCATGGAGCAGAACAGGCGCCCTACCGGACAATAAGCAAATGCCGCCCCCACGGGGTTAAACAGGCTCCCTCTAAATTGGACAAATGTACATTGCCCATTAGCAAATGCCGCCCCCATGGAGCAGAACATACGCTAGATTATCTAAACCGAACAATAGGCGTCCCCAGAAGCAAATGCCGCCCCCATACTGAGGGTCCCTGTCCAATCCAGCCAATCAAAAGTTGATATTTTTGAAAGGGGCCTCACAAAATAAAGTGGCCGAAATCCGTAGAGTTTTTCATATCCAGGGGCAGGCTCGGATCTAGGTGGAGCTTGCCCCCCCCCCCCCCCCCGTGAGCCGGGTGTCGCCCATGTATCGACCGTCAAGTGCGCCCGTAGAGCGCATCTTTTTGTATGTCGCCCCCCCCCCTGACGGAAATTCTGGATCCGCGCGTGAGGGGAATATATATTTTTTGGGGAGGCCTCTTTCCCAGGGGCCCACCATGACTAGATTGCCCCCCCCCCCCTTCTGAAGGTCTGGTTGTGCCCCTGGTGGCTGTAGATGATTGTAAACACAAGAAACCGAAATAAATAGCTTTAGCTTGTTACATAACTCAGAAATGTCTTAAAGATATCCTGAGATCCTTTTCTGTTCGTCGTCAGTTTTGTGAAAGTTCAATCACAGGTGGTGTTACTGGTGTTGTGTGGCGCTTCTTTGCATTATGCTTTGCTTTGCTTGCGTTATTTCTGCCGTGTTTTGCCGCGCCGCGCCATTATTGCATTTGTTTACATTCATACTTTTATTTTGCTATATGACTGTGTTTGATTGCCAATCTCAACGTTCTGCTATATTAATAATTAATAATAAGTGCTGTTCTTTCTTCATTTACTTCTTTGCGGCTAAAGGCCAGACCACTGGCGGATGCAGGGGGGGGCATCAGGGGCAAATCCCCTCCCCCCACAGGAATATGGGGGCATTCAATACCAGTATCCCCCGCGCGTTCCCAATTTATCAAAAATCGTAAAAACTGTCCTTGCAGCAGTCAAAACCCAGCTATCCACAGTCAAAAACCGCAAAATTTCGCGCCACTTCGCCGGCATGACACAACCTTCGCAATTACTTATACAAATTTGGAAAATGCGAAAATGAATTCCAGTAAGTGTCTGGCAGAGGCTCTCCTTGGCGGTAATTGGATCAAGTTACTATATGATATTCTTGATGATCCAAGTGTAAGTTTTGTTCAGTGACCCCTATTGGGTCATTTGAGGTCATGCGAGGTCACCATCACTTTTTGTGTCAATAACTCCCGACATAATGAAGGCAGAGAAGTAAAACAGACATCAATGTGTTTCTCTCGTCGAGACACGTCTTCCCATATGCAACATGCCCTACTTGGGTCACCACTTGACCTTGACCTGAGGTCAAATTATTAAGTTGACTTGACAAGGTCACCATGCATATTATTCAAAGCGCCTTTACAAGATAAACACAATGGCGTAAACAGTTTTCCGTTATCCTTTATTAAGTAAAAAGTTAATAGCGAGAAAAAAAAACGATTTAGCAAAAAAAAACAGCATTTTCTCTCTTGTTTACCTCTGGAGCCTCAAATATTGACCTGAGATCAAATTTGAGGACACCACACCGATTGCAAATTTCACTGGCTGGCGTTTTTTTTTTGCGTTTGTTTCTAACTAGCATAGTTTCTGAGATATATGGGAATTTCTGGAGCAATGTCCTAAAACAGGGAAAAGAAACTGGAAAATTTGACCTTCGATGACCTCTGGTGACATCAATTTTGATCTGACCTAAAACAATACTGAAATACTTTCGATAGAACATGTATCAAGCTATCAAATGCCGTTTTCCGCTTCTGGCTACGTAGCGTACTTTTCGAGATCTCAGGGGGGGGGGGGGCGGAAATCAACCCCCTGCAGTTTGTGTTCGGGGCAAAGCCCCTGCAGTGCGCGGGTTAAACCTGATACTTTTGTTTTACCAAATGTTGCTGAAGTTGTGGGATCCATTGGGATCATAGCTGCAGTTATGAATTTGTGTTGTGGTATCCTATGGGATCCTATGATCCCTTGATCCTATGATCTATATGATCCTATGATCCAGGCCCCCATTTTGTGTGGGATCCACTGAGATCATAGATCCAGTCATGCATTTTTGTCATGGGATCCAGCCACCAGCAGGATCATAGATCCAACACTGTTTTGTCACTGGATCCAGTGAGATTATAGATTCTACCCTAGGATCCATGCACATGTCTGTTAGAAATATTGCTTTCATTATTATCAAACCTTTACTCAGTTAAAATTAACTTGTAGAATGCATTCTAAGCATCAACTATAAACTAGCTGTTTTTTTCTTCTTCAAAATTGCAATGACATTCAAAGGCCCTGGACCAACCCAGTCAGCAGAATTACACCCACACTCACCACAAGTTGCCCATCCTGAAAAATGCAAGACTTTGGAGAACTGGTACCTTTTCACCTAAAAAAGGTAGCCATGAATAACTCATCTGTGCCGCCTCCTTTCTGGCCAGTCATCCCTCTACTGCGCCACCTCCCTCCGTCAGCCTACTGTGCCGCCCCACGCCCCGTGCCCTTGGTTCACCGGCGCGGTGGTACCCCTGGTATACCGGCGCAGTGGTGCCCTTGGTACACCGGCGCGGCTGTGCCCTTGGTACACCGGCGCGGTGGTGCCCCTGGTACACCGGCTGCGGTGGTGCCCTTGGTTCACCGGCGCGGTGGTCCCCTTGGTACACCGGCGCGGTGGTGCCCCTGATACACCGGCGCGGTGGTGCTCCTGGTACACCGGCGCGGTGGTGCCCTTGGTTCACTGGCGCGGTGTTGCCCTTGGTACACCGGCGTGGTGGTACCCCAGGTACACCGCCTTGATGGTGCCCCTGGTACACCGCCTTGGTGGTGCCCTTGGTGCAAAGAACACTGAATGATTTGCGCCGCGTAGCTGCGCGTTTTTTTGCTTTATTTTGGTGTTCGGGTGGATCCAGGGGGGGTCATGCCCCCCCCCCCCTGGATCCGCCACTGGAGCTGACCTCTGTTCATTAGCTCCACAGGTTGATCTGGTCATACAACAATATGCCGAAAGGGGACCTTGGGTGTTATTTTACTTTGTAAATATTTCCCGATGCTTCATGTTATACATTGGCTGATACTGATTGCTGATGCACGTTTTATCTGTTTTCAGGTATGGATGCGTCGACTTCTGGCGCCAGCGCGGCACCTTCTGGCACTGGCGATTCTCGCCTCTGAAACCTGACTGCCTCTCTGCAGCGGGTCAGGATTTTGAGGCTGCTTCGACGTCAGCAACGCCACAAGGAACAGCATCACCGAGGGAGACACTGGATCCGGCCAGTTCTGACATGCCGAGAAAAGCAGGGCGAATTTCACCTCCTTGTCGGCCAGCTCCGAAATGACCCGGCTGGATGATGCGAGTGCGATCTTATCCCAGGGCGTCGCTCGTGGGACCGGAGGTGGACAACAGGCGCGTATTGAACTATCGCCTCAGCCGAACGCGCCGCTGCGTCGAGAACGCGTTCGGAATCATGTCTCAGCGCTGGCGCAAAAACCGAGGGACGGTGGGCTGCGCGCCGGAGAGGGTGGCGACGCTGGTGAAGGCGACCTGCGCCCTGCACATGTGGCAACGAAAGGTTGAGGCCGCTGGCGTCGGACGCGGCTCTGCACTTGTGCCGGATGAGCATGATGCCGAACCTGCCCAAGACATCACCAGGGCTGGCATCAACACGCACTCGCGTGAGGCCCTGGTATCCGCCAGGTCCTGACGGACTACGTGAATGGTGCCGGCACTGTGTAGTGGCAGCGCGCGCCGCGCGGCCACAGGCCTGAACTAACTCTGCATTGACGGAGCAGCTGAGGCAAAACAAAAACTGAGCTAGTGTTTGGTGGTAGCGTGTGGTAGTGTGTTGATAATTTATGATTGGGTGTTCATAGTGTGCTGATAGTGTATGTTAGTGCGATGACTGAGATAAGTACAGAGCCACAGTTAATTTCTGTTTGTGCTCTGCTCTGTGTACTATGCTGAAGTTCATTCGTGTCTGTATGATGCGTCAGTTCTAGCAAATCGGACGCTGTTGTATTGAAGTAACAAGTATGGTGATTATCACAGCAGCGGCCCTCACCAAAGTGCAGCTAGAATAATGGGTGCAGGTTGTTATCGCCAGCACGTCTGATCTGCAGACCCGTTGTGTGCTGGGCCCAGCCACGGCTTGTGTACTGCTAAACACCAATAGAGAACGCCATCTCATTATACACGTCTGCTCTGCCCACCAGCTGCTGCCCGGGAACGATTGCACTCGAAGTTTAGAAGTTCAAGCAAATGTAATTGATATGTTCTGTTGCATATCTGCAGCACTCAGTGCGGTGGGGGAGGGGGCGGAGGTGGGTAGAATTTATCGTAGCCATCGGTTTCCTAATCTGCTCCCCCGCACACATTGGACATAATTATGGATACCACGCACCGAATATCATACACGACAATTTTAGACTCAAGCATTGCCCTCATGAGCCTAGTAGTCTAACTCGAATGTCATCTCATGGGCAGACCCAGAACGGGTGTTTTTTAGGTGTGTGTGTGGGGGGGGGGGGGGGGGTCTCCCAGTCTCTCCCAGTCTTCTGAAATCTCATCGGATTTTACTTGCTTATACATTAATAACTGATTTTGTGTTTAACTTAGTAAAAGCTGCTTAGATTTTCTTATCAGAAAGTGTGAAAATTTTGCGCCGATTTCCGGCGTTTTTTTTTGTGGGTGGGGGGGGGGGGGCAATGACCCCTCCCCCCCCCCACACACACACCTCTGGATCCGCCCACGTGTCATCGAACTCCTAAATTGAAAACTGACCAATATTAGGCTTGGAAGCAGGCTCTGAAAGGCCCCATCTTCACATTCAGTCATGCTGATTTTTTTCCGAAATAAAACGACGATAACAGGTCGACAACTCCAAGATTGTTAAAAAATTGAACATCTCTACAACACTCGGCGACCTTTCCCTCAATGGCCGAAACCACGATGACGTCACGCAAAGCGACAGGTAGCATTTGGCCAACTATTAGGGCGATCGGCGAGATTCGCCGGTTGCTGAGCAATTCCTGGGAACTCTCACCAACACTATGCAACAGAACCTGTTGTCGAGCAACCGGTTGCCGAAATGTGTGTCGAGATATTCCCCGTCTAACCTAAGCTTTACTCATTCGACTTTTATACGGTTGACTTTTATCTACTTGACTTTTTACCATTTGACTCTTGGCATGCTGATTTTATGCCATGTCAAGTGTCGACTTCATACTCATTTGACTTCTATACTTTTATACCATCGTTTTTTTTCTCTCGAATTTTTAGTATTTGACTGTTTAATTTTTGCCATGTTGACTTTTTACCTAGTCGACTTTTATTCGTTCGACTTTGATCTATTTGACTTTCACGTTTTTGGGTGAAAATTCACGTTTTACTAGTTTTATAGAAAACTACTTGGGCCAGATATTTCATTTTTTGCTCCAAGTAGACTCAACGACGAGGGGTGATGCCAGGTTAACAAAAAATCATCCCTTTGGGCTGCCAGATGGCGTAGACATGGGGGCGGCCAAGTGACCCCGCCGGCCAAATCACCCCATTCTCCCCTACTCGTACCACGGTCTTACCTTGCTGAAACGAATGATTTCGACGTCGTAACCCGAGTTAATTGCCGGTGACCTGGTGACGTGTGGTGATGTTCACCAACGTGCCACACGGAACGCTGACCACCTTGTTACGCCGGCGATTCGATCGGAGTCGGGCAGGCGCCGGTTCAAACATTCAGTTGTCACCGCGTATAACGCTTTGCCTTCCGAGATCCGATGCCTCGGAACAAACCGGTTTAAGAAGGAACTGAGACAGCTGCGGCCAGAGTTAACCAGAGTTCTAACGCGGCGAAAAAAGTGGGAGCATGTAACGCCCCCCCCCCCCATAGCAAGTGACGGGTTAAGGCCGTCACTAGCCAGAGCGCATGGCCGGCGCCACCGCGGGGGACGGATCCCCCGCTATTTTAAAATAACGGGGTACAGTACCCCGCTATCACGCTATCCTTTCCAAATGCTTTGACGTCATCGACCACTCAAAGCTTCTTTCCAAACTTCAATCCTATTGTATCGATCCGACCTATCTGTTTCTACCCAATCTGTTTGTACAACTGGTGGGCGGGAAACCGACTCCTTTCCAGTCCTCTCCCCAATCCTATGGGTGTTTTCCAAGGTTCCTTACTTGGTCCGCTCCTTTTCCAGATTTTCGCCAACGACCTCCCCTCTTTGCCCCTGAGGCGCACGTGGTGCAGTACGCTGACGATACCCAAATTTTACCCTCTGGCAAAAAAGACTCCCTCCCTCAGTTTATTGCTACCATGGAACAGGTTTTATAAATCTTTGGATGCCTGGTTCCACTCCCACGGTTTGAAGGTCAACACCGGCAAAACTGAACTTATCGTATTTGGCTTCCGTCAGAATTGTCGTGGCTTAGCAGGGCCTATTTTAACATGTTAACGGGGGGGGGGGCAAATGCCCCCCCCCCTCCCCCCAGTGAGCCGTTTTGCCCCCTAGTCAAGAAATGTTGCCCACCCTGATTTCAAATCCAATGCAAATGCCATGATATTCCTAAGTTGTAGTATTTCCCAGCCAAAATAAGTATCTTTAAGTTATTTCCGGAATATCTCGAATTTCAATATCCTTTGAACAATTGCTCATTAGCGGCAGAGTAGGGGAGATCGGGGATTGTTGGATCAGAAACGTCGCCACACAATTTTGAGTGGGTATCGTTAGCTGAAGAAGCGCTGACTCCAGCCGAAGGGACGTCATTCATTAGTTTAGTACCTAGGTACTAGACATGGTCAGCCTGCAGCCACTAACCGGGGAGCGCTGTCCTTAACCGGGAGGGGGGGGGGGGGGGGGTATAATTCGGGCGCCGCGTATCCAATGGGAAATGGCGTCTCCTGAATGGCGTTATTGTTATTCGGGCATGAGAGGTCCAGCATATCCGTATCATCGGTACGCTGCTACGTATATTTACACAACGGCCCTGGTTATTCAGATTTTCACACGGTACTCACAAACTGGCCCTCGGTTTTCACGATTTTCACACGGTACTCACACACCGGCACTCGCTATTCACGGTTTGCACACGGTACTTACACACCGGCCCTCTGTTTTCACCTTGGCACTCGGTTTTCAAGGTCATTCTTACACCATGATGCCTCGTGATATTTGGCAGTCAAAACCCCTGGGAGAGATTCAGGGCCTATTGCCTTCCCATCAGGAAATTTGCAAAGCCCTACAACTGTCGGAAGACCCGGCACTCGATAGTGACGGTACAGCCATGGCACTCGTTTTGCACGGCTCGCACGTATAGGTGTGTGTGTGTGTGTGTGTGTGTGTGTGTGTGTGTGTGTGTGTGTGTGTGTGTGTGTGTGTGTGTGTGTGTGTCTGTAGTGTCTGTTGTATGTGTGTAATACATGAATGGATCCAAACTTGAAAAGGTCCAGAGGTGTGCCACCAAATTAGTGCCAACCATCGCCCACCTCCCATATGAAGACAGGCCCAGGAGGCTGCACATGACCACTCTGGAGGAGAGACAGATCTGTGGCGATATGATAGAACCATATAAAATCCTTAAACGCATCTACAAAGTCTGTACCGATCAAGGTGAATACCTCAAGCTGGATCGCAGAGCCACAAATTCAAGAACAAGGGGTCATAGCCTGAAGCTAAGCAAGCCTCAGCACCGTACCTACAAGAGGACAATGCTTTTTTTTCATCCAGGGTGGTCAACATGTGGAAGTTGGAACCAGCTAACTGAAGAGGTCATCATGAGTACCAGCGTCAACACATTTAAAAACAACTATGACCGACTATGCACAAACAGAATGAGAAGAGACAGACCCTAACAAGCACTCTGCTCCCTTGTCTCTTTATCCTATCTACTTGGTAAGCATTTGCTAATGTTTGCTCCATTTTAGAGTACTGCAGTGTGATCTGGGCAGGGGCGGCAGATTCCCATTTCCCACATAGTGAGGGTCAATCGAGTACAGCACAAATTTGTCATATGGCTTCTAATTTCTAAATCAGACTTCTGGTAGGACCTCCTCTCTCTCGTATGGTGACCTGTTGCACCATTTTAGCATTCCATCCCTAAAATCTTGGAGTGCAGCATGACCTTCTTTTCCTCTGCAACGTTGTCTGGGCCAAATGTGACTCTTCAACTTTGCTGCCCTCTTTCTCTTTGCACATGCCTGCTTGATCGACCCACACACTCTATTCACGGTGCTCCGACCACGAGTGAGCACCGTAAGATCTGGGTTATACTGCAGAGCCCCACAACTCACAAGACATGAATGTATTCTTAAGCGACAAAGACGTTACTACATACCTGTTCGCAGATGATACTTAAGCTTTAAAAAAAAAATAGCAATCATAGTTGGCGCCACTATGGCAGTGTATATGAACAATAAAAAAGACGTCACCAATTAGTACGTCGTGCTGGGTGGGGGGGGGGGGGGGGGGGGGTATGGGTATAGGTATGGGTATGGGTATGTGTATGGGTATGTGTATGGGTATGTGTATGGGTATGTGTATGAGTATGAGTATCTGTATGTGTATGTGTAAGTGTTTGTACTGTGTACGTATATAAATACATACCTATCTCTCTCTCAAAAGTCATGTGAAGTCTTATGTTATGTCAATGAACAGGTAGTGTGGGTTGCAAAACTTTGTATACTGCAGTAGCCTATTTATTTTGTATAGTGTAGCACTGTCAGTATAGTTTATAGTATAGTTTACTTTTACTGTCAGTGTGCTTGTTTAATCTTGTATTTTATTTTCTCTCACCTGTTGAACTCACCTGTTAGGTTTCCCTGTCCCCGCCCACTGCATGAGGAGGGGAAGGAAACCTTGTAGGACAGAGACGCGCCAACTCCCTATCTATTTATTTATGTATTTATTTTATTGATCGCCAACAGAGCAAGACTCCAATAACAGGCGAAGTCGTGAGAGATAAAACACGATGGTAAACTACTAAATACATAGTAAAACATAAACACATCATAAATGTATAAATAAATACAAAAAAGCACCAGCAATCGTATAAGTTTAAAGCGACGCCACATACTTGAGGACACTGTTTTTGAAACTGTAAAAGTTGCCTCCGAACATATCTGCATCCACAATATCACTATTTAAGAAGGTGTTAACTATTTTCGGAATCCTGACAAACAGTCCACTTTGTACAGTGCTCACTCGTGCATGGGGCACCGCGAGCAGGGTTCGCGAGCGGGTCGATCGGGCAGGCACTCTCAAAGGCAAATTGAACAAGAGAGTTCCTGAGTCCAGTCTGTTGTCAAAGACGCTGCGAGCAAACAGAATATCATGCTGGATTCTCCGAGAAGCCAGAGAGGTGACTTTGAAATATTGCAAAAGATCTCGGTACGAAAGAGAAGAAAAGCCAGCATGATGGTGTGCTTGAAGCCACATGAGGAATTTGTGCTGTACCCGATCGACCCGCTCAGTGTGGGCCTTGGCCGCGCCTGTCCATTCATTCTTGTGTCATTTCTTGTGCACTTTTTGTGAAAGATATTAGGTATTCTCCAATAACTGTTGACTGAATAAAGATAAAAAGGTAAAATGGACACCATTTTGTTATTTTCGTAAGACGCGTTGAGTGATATGCAGTATGACCTCTTTCTAACATTTGGTGACCCTTCACCTAAGGTCAATGTCAAGGTTCAAGGTTAGGTTTCCAATTGTGGCCGCATTTATGGCGATGTTATATATCTTAAAACTTGTCTTGTTGCGAGGAATTCGATAACGCCTAATTAGCAATGGCAACATTTAAATTCATTTTAATTTGAATGTCGAATAGTAACTTCATAACTTCCTTTTCGGTGTAAAGAAAACCCGAAAATGTCTCAGTTTGCTTTATAATCATCAAAGATCGCGCAATTATTTGAATACCAATGAATTCCTATCTTCAAGACAAGTTCAAAGATATATAACATTGCTGTGTAGGTCAAATTTGGAAAAGTGACTTTGCTCAGTGATCTTGACCTTAGGTCAAGGTCATCAAATGTCGGACAGAAATCATGCTGCACAGCATGCAACGTGTCTTGATGATACCAACAAAATGACGTTTACCGTGCCCTTCTAACTTTATTCAGTCAGAAAGTATTAGCGAATAACTAATTTATATATAAAATAGCATATACAATGACAAAATTGTATATATTTGGAGGCTCCGTGAAAAGTGACTTTGCTCCGTGACCTTGACCTTAGGTCAAGGTCATCAAATGTCAGACAGAAATCATGCTGCACAGCATTCAACGTGTCTTGATGATACCAACAAAATGGCGTTTACCGTGCCCTTCTAACTTTATTCAGTCAAAAAGTATTAGCGAATAACTAATTTATATATAAAATAGCATATACAATGACAAAATTGTATATATTTGGAGGCATCCATCAATTTTATGTTTGCACTTAATTGACACGTCCTATGTCACCTAGGTCACCTAGGTCATTACACGTAAGAATAACATAGCAAACAAAAATAACCCAAATCCGCAAAGGGAAAAATGGGGGGTACCTTTGAGGTCATATGGAGGCCCCTGGGGCCCGGAAGGCCCCCAGTGAAATTAGCCCCCCCCCCCCATATTGGGAGGCTGGATCTGCCAGTGGAGGTGTGGCGCCAGGAGCTATGCACGGAGGTGCGGGAGGCCTGCCCCTGTCCACCGGCCCGGGGCGCGAATTGCACTATCAGCAAAACAGCGATTCTTAGCGCCGGCTACGGTGCCGGGTCGGGCAATCCGCGCCCCGGGCCGGGCGACCGCCCACACACACATGCTGAGGGACGGTAAGACTGACCGTATGAACTGACCTGACCCTACATGACCGTGCAAAACCGCCTATTTACACACGGACAGACATAAAGACATAAAAGAAAAGTGCAACAAAGAGCCTCTTGGGCCCATCCGAGGTTGCACCCCCCCCCCCCCCCTCCACCAGTCTCGCCCCTTCAAATCACCTTAATCTACCTGCATAAAAGAAGGCTAATCCCACGAGTATTTATGAACTAATCCCTTCTCTGTAAAGTATTTATCTAATCTAATTTTGAAGGAAGCAAGTGTCACTGCATCAGCGACATCCCCTGGTAGCATATTCCAATGTCCTACAACCCTTCTACTGAAAAATGACTGTCGTAGCCTAGTCCTACTTTGTTTCATAATGAGTTTATGCTGATGACCTTACCTCGATTTTCCCTATTGAACTCAAACATTCCCTTTAAATATCCAGAATGCTGACCATTTACAAATTTGAAGACTTCAATTAGATCTCCTCTTAGCCTTCTATATCTAAGTGAAAACATACCCAATTTCTTTAATCTATCTTCATAAGGTAAACTACCAAGACAATTAACCATTTTTGTTGCCCTTTTTTGAACTCTTTCTAACAACCAGCAATCTTTCTCATATGTTGGAGACCAGGCTTGTACACAATACTCCAAATGTGGTCTAACGTATGCACAATACAGTTTTATTATTACCTTTTCACTCTTGTAGGAAACATTTCTGTTAATGGCCCCTAGCATTCTAAGTGCCTTTTTCCTAGCTTCTACAACCTGGTCTGACGCTGATAGTCTATTGTTTACCACGACACCTAAATCTCTTTCCTTTTCAATCTGCTCCATTGTCTGCCCACCCATTTCATACCTATCTTTACTGCTAACCCGTCCAGCGTGCATAATCTTACATTTACTCAAATTGAATTTCATCTGCCATGCTTCAGACCACTCAACTAGCTTGTCCAGATCTGATTGAAAAACATCCTGATCATGTTTTCCTCTAATAATCCTGACAACTTTTAGATCGTCTGCAAATTTCAAAACTTTGCTGTCTATACTGTTCTCAATTGCATTCACAAATATTATAGAAAGCAATGGGCCCAGGACTGAGCCCTGTGGAACCCCACTGAGAACCTCCTTCCATTGTGATTGGCACCCATTCAATATAACCCTTTGCTGGCGTCCTGAAAGCCACGTTTCTATCCAATCCAGAATCTTGCCCCTGATCCCATGAATTTTAAGTTGCAACCCCAGTCTTGTATGGGGGACATTGTCAAATGCTTTACTGAAATCAAGAAAAGCTACATCTAGATTTTTACCCTGATCAAAGCTATCTGTTGCAACATCCAAAAACTCCAGAAGATTAGTTAAACAAGAACGGCCCTTCCTAAAGCCATGCTGTGTATCCTTGATGAGTTCATTTTGCTCCAAGAATTCAACAATCTTATCTTTGATGATTGATTCAAGCACCTTGCAGACTAATGAGGTCAGACTAACCGGTCTATAGTTTTCCTCTTTACTTCTATCTCCCTTTTTATGAATAGGAACAACATTTGCTCTTTTCCAATCAAGTGGAATTTTACTATCTGCGAGTGATTTAGAAAACATTATGGCTAATGGAACTGACAACTCCCTTTCAGATTCTCTTAAAAGTCTAGCATGGATTTCATCAGGTCCTTCTGCCTTGTTAGGCCTTACTTTCTTTAGATATTCTAGAACAAGTTCACTACTTATGCCACCTAGCTCTCCTATAGTCTCCTCCGTCTCTGGCTCAGGCTGAAGTGCTGCAACACTACTCTGGTCCTCGATAGTAAAGACAGATTGGAACTGATCATTAAGCACTTCAACCATTTCACTGTCCTTGCTAACTAACACATCATCTACCTTAAATGGACCTATATTTTTGGAAATTGTACTGAACTTATAAAAACTGAAGAACTTCTTACTATCTGCATTACAATGTTTACTAAATCAAGTTCCTTTGCCCTTTTAGCTGCTCTGACCTTTATTTCTTGCATTCTGGTAGGCATTCTGATTTATATCTAGTGAAGATCCCTTCAAAATGCCAAATGCACTTCTTTTAGCTTGTATAGCACTCCTTACTTCTGGGGTAAGCCAAACTGGTTTGCCCTTGGTTCTGTTACGTTTGTGCCTGAGGGGTATATGCCGATTCTGAATTTGGCTTAATCTAGCTTTGAAAACATTCCAGGCCCCACATGCATCTAAACCTGCCAACTCAACGTTCCATTTTATCTGTGCGGGTCATTTCTAATGCCATCAAAATCAGCCCGGCTGAAGTTTGGAACCATAATAAGGTTATCTTTGGGCCTCATTTCTGATGAGATATTGAATTGAACCATATTGTGATCACTGGTTCCTAGACCTTCGCAAATACTTATGTCACTAACTTGATCACTGTTGTCTGAGAATACAAGGTCTAGAATGGAGCAATGTCTGGTTGGCTATGTTGCAAACTGATGCATGAAAAGCTCCTCTTCAAAGATTTGCCTATACAACCGAAACTCATTTGTTTCCTCTGCTATACTTTCGTATCCTCTTAAGTTAAAATCTCCCATAATAAGACACTGAGCCCGAAAGTTCCTACGTATTTCCTCACAAATATCTTGGTCTGTTTCAGCTTGGGAGTTCCTTGGAAGATTCCCTGGTCTGTAAAATGCACCTATCCTCAACCTTCCTCTGTTTCCTGTACCAATTCTAATGTCGAGACAGATTGATTCTACTTCTTTTACTTTACTAGAATCATCAACTCTAGTAGTGCAATACAAGCTATTTACATATACAAACACTCTGCCCCCTGCCACGATTCTCTGCAGTATGAGAACATGTTATACCCTTGTAACTCGAAATCCTGTAGCCTATCCCTATTATACCCTTCACTAACCCATGTCTCGGTTACACAAATTATATCAGGCTTTTCAAGGGCAACATAACACTCAAACTCATCAAATTTAGACCTAATACTTTGGGCATTCAGCAACACACATGTGATCTTATACTTTGAGCTGACTCTACTAATTCTGAGGGAATTATGATCTACTGTCCTATTCTGACATGAACTTCTACCAATGCTTACTTCCTGATGCCCTGGTACTAGCGTCCCCCCCCCCCCCTCCTACTTAGTTTCCCTGAATGATGCTTCTGTAGGCATCTCCCAAAGCCCTTGCCCCCTCATCCAATAAGTGAAGCCCATCCTTCATATAGTACCTACGCCACTCATAAAACTGATCCCATAAGTCTACATAACTAAGCCCCATAGCTGAACATAAGTTCTGAACTGAGCTGTTCACAGACAGAGCTCTCGAGTACCACTCCTCACTGGCTCCACAGCGAGGGAGGATGCCAGTCACAATGACTGGTTTCCTGGACTCCTTCAGCCTCTGCAGCAGGCTCCGGTACTTCGCTACTATTTTCACACTCTGCCTAGGTCCTATGTCGTTCACCCCCACCTGTAGTATAACTGTCTCCGGGCTACTCCTACCAAGTTCTGCCTCAATGACAGGGCCCATATCAGCTACTCTTGCCCATGGTTTGACTATACATCTGTCCCTCTTCCCACAGAATGTTCGCCTTAAGGGCCTTACCCTTGAGTCCCCAACCACTAAATGCTGAACCTCTTCCCAGTCACTTTCAGCTGCTGACTCTAACGCACTGAACCTATTTGATATTGTAACCTCCGGATGTTCCCTGGGGCTGTACTGCCTGACTATACCCTGTCCATCCCTCCTGATCCCCTTCCTTCTTCCTCCTCCAGATTCTGCTACCACCCTCCATTACCCAGCACCCCTCCTCATCCTTACTGTCTGTGGCCCTAGCATTACTTTCCACAGTGTTGGGTCTCCAGAAATGTGACCCTCCAACACACTTCCAAACCCCAGCTGGACTATCCACCTTTGCCTTATCCTCCTCCCTTATGCCCCTATCAGAACCACCACTGGTCCCTGATCCTGTAGGCTCCTTTTCTGACCCCTAACCACGATCTGCGCATACGTTCCTTGGTCAGGAGCTACACCCTCCTGCGGCTCATCTCTACACCTACACTTACTTAACTGCGCCTCAAGCTCAGCTACCCTGGCCTGGAGGGCCTCTAGCTCTGCTACCTTCACCTGCATCCTAGTCATGCTCATTTGAATACACTAGTAACTTAGGTATATAACTTAGGTACGATGCGCTTTTCTATACTTTACTAACTTAACTTATTTTTTATTCTTCTTCTTCTAAACCTTAACTAGATCTAAGTAAAGCTAGTGACACAAATCAGCTATGAGTGCACCTAATACTAGACACTTCACAACAAGAAGTGAGCCAAGCAAACTAACAACAGCTGTGTACAATCCTAAGCGGGAGGACACAAGCTAGAATGAAACACTTAAATAAACTAAATACTAAATACACCTTAATTATCCCTAATTTTCTTAAAAAAATATCTTCTTATCCAACCCTACAACTAATAACACAAAAATAAGACCAAGACAATTGTGGTGTACACAAGCTAGAATGAAAAGTCCTTTAAAAAGCAAGTAAGAGGTAACAGCTAACTATGAATGCTTAAATATAAGGTAACAGTGGGGTTGGCGTCACTGTCGCTGGCTAGCATCACCGTCGCGGCCGGGCAATCAAATAAAGGTTCAAGGTTAATATCACTGTTGTTGGTCTTGAGTCATAGGGAAGCTTTATTACGTCACCAGATACAAGCGAATCTTAGGCCGCCCCGATTTAATAGCTACGAGCGGTAGGCCGAACCGATCGGAATTAAACTTAACTAACCTAATCTAACCTAACCTAACCCCTGCCATTAGGTCCGATTGGGTCGGCCTACAGCTCGTAGCCATTAAGTCTGATCGGGTCTGCCTACAGCTCGTAGTCATTAAGTCTGATTGGGTTGGCCTACAGCTCGTAGCAATTAAGTCTGATCGGGTCAGCCTACAGCTTGTAGCCATTAAGTCTGATTGCGATGAAACCTACTGCTCATAGCCATTAAGTCTGATCAGGTCCGCCCAAGATTTGCTTGTAGCCAGAATCTGGTGACGTCAATAAGCTTCCCCATGACTCCAGACCAACAACGGTGATAGTAACCTTGAACCTTGATTTGATTGCCCGGCCGCGATGCCAGCCCCACTGTTACCATCACCCAAGGCCAGAGAGACTACCATCACCGGTGACGCCAGCCCCACTGTTACCAAATATAATACCTAAACGATCCACAAAACTAAATATCTAATACTTTTTTCTAAATATAATGTGGTTCCTAAAAAAATACACAAAACAACAGAGCTATCCAACAGCCACTTAGCTTGTCTGCAGCGGGGTTCAGATATATAGATAGACACACATACACACACTTTTACACCACTCAGTCTTACTTCGCTGAAGCAAGACTGAGCAGCTGTTGGTTAAACACTTGTTTATTTGAGGGAGTGCTTTTTACAGTGAAGGGGTGCACTTTTTAGCTCAGGGGGTGCTTGAGCACCCCAAAACCCCTAATTCTCCGCCCCTGCCACCCCCCCCCCCAAACCCACTGTCCACCCCCCACCTATTTGTCAACACTGAGTACAACACACCGTCTTGAGTCTGTTAATAACAGCAATGTAGTAGTGCTACACAAAATCACTTAGGTACATATAACGGTATTAGTCGGCCAATGGTGTCACACTTGACGGTAACTCAAAACGCTGCCTATGCAACCGTCCCTGACCAAAGACGCTACAGAAATGGCGGTCATGGCCAAGATAACTATAACTAACTGCAAATCACTCAAGTCTCAACACATCTAACCACGGTAGATAAAATACTCAAATGCATCCTGATCCGACTCATTCTGATTCCTCAGAATCATAAATTTACTTACGCCACTAAATTTCAGAATCATGAATTTACTTACGCCACTAAATTCACCCTTTCCGGCCTTCCAACGCTAACGAGCGCATACATTGATTAGTACGAAATGACACTAAGCTTCTGATTAGTACGAAATGATACTAAACTTCGCAACGTTTAGTAATAATCCGTACTAAAAAACGTCTCCCCTCTTAGTAGCTATTGGTACTAAAAGCCTTCGAGGACGTGTTGACAATCAACACGAAACACGTGCGTCCTCAACACACCAGGGGGGTGCCATGGCTATCTCCGTAACGTGTCCACCCTGTCCCATGGCGTCACTTTCCAGCTAGATTTCCACCAATGGGGTGGCCGAATCGGGAGAAGCGTATTTCCTTTCGTAGACCGTCTCGTGGCACTTATCGGTCTACCAAAAGAATTACGCCTTCGACCGGCGCGGCCGCCATGTTTATTTACGGTGGCGCATTCGTCACTCAACGATCTTCAACATAATTGTAGGTGAAACAAGTGTAATCCAGATGTAAAAATACTTTCACCTGATAGATACTACTACAAAGTATCCTCAAGTCACCTTACTTCATCAACAACCAGGTGAAATAATACAAAATTCGCACTTCAACCAAAAACAGCATCCAGCGACAGTTCCCCGTGGCCAAAATCCAAACATTGCCTTATATGGGCATGGGCCTCGCTCGGTTGCATGCCTCGCTTTGACATCATCTAGCGGCTCACCCTTGCAATTTAGGAGAAAATGTCCCAAAAGTGAGCTGTAGAGGACATTTCAATCTATCATTTAGTGCTCAATTAATCCCTCTGGCACCTAAGGTATGCAAATGGTAGGACGCTAAAGTAGGCCGATTTAACACTATTTGAATTGGGAGCGTGTGACGTACGTGCTCGTGACATCACGCATTTCGCTGCCTACCCCGGACGGGTCTACCTAGTCTCTATGGCCTTGCAACAAACAAATATCCCAACCTACCGCGACGCACGGTCATAGAATCCGCGACGATTATTAAAGTAGTGGATTGTCACACGCGCGTCATCGACGTAAAAATCGGCCAAACTAGCGTTAAAGCACTGCAATCTATGTCAACAGTCATCTAATTCACTGCCTTACCAGAACACAAAAAGTGTGCACCATACCACACAGTAACTAATAAGAGATGTAGAAGTGGTCTAAACATACCACTACACACAAACACAACGATATTGGCACCCGACAAGCGCAGGCTGACGAGCAGAAAACCGAAAACCAATGACGTCACTTCGCTACCATAACCTTGCCAGAACCCTCCACATGACGCAGCATAGAAGCCGTCAGCCCCTGGAGATACCTATATTTCGTTGAAACAATATTGTATTAATATTGTTTAGCTGATGCCAGTCATTGATACTCCTCCAATTAAAGCAAAATCAGAATTTTCGGAGCTGTCAGAAAATGTATAAGAACTAATCTCAATAGTTTGTCATGGATCGTCCTCGACCTCCGAAAAGACCTAAGCTGTTGCAGATGAAGTAAGTGTTATTGTTTATAGTTTTAGTTTAGTCCGGTTTAATTATTCATGCTAATGTCCTTGAATTTTCTCCATTCCAGAAGTGTGTATCATTTCAATTAAAGATTCTGTATATCCAGGAAAACAATCATATGAATCAAACTAACATTCCAAATACACTCAGATTTGTGATTCAATTACTCATGATGAATTAAGATTTTTGTATAACCTTAGTCCTTACCTTATCACCATCAGGATATAAGGCCTATGGCCTGTAGGATGGAGGATCTGTTTCACTGAGCTCAATGGTTGAAGCCTATCTCAATTTGAGTCGGGAAGGATCAAATCGTGTTGGGTAAAATTTTCCAAGGTGATCTATTTCCTTTAAGGATAACAAAATTGACAATTATTGACAACATTTCACTGAAAACACCTAGTCCCCATGGAAAATGGCCAGTCCCCAAAAAATAATCACACCATCTGATGCGCAACTGATTACTCCATCCACCTCAGTCACAACTCAAACTGTTTATGTAAGTTTTTGTTTTGTTTCAGGAAAGATTGAGATGCCATCATGTGGCGACAAATTACAACAAATATGTTTCTGTCATTTTCTTAGGATAACCTTTTTAAATTTTCAAGTTTATATTTTGTAAGTAAATAAAACTAATTTTGTAATGTGAAATGAAATTATTATGAAAAGTATTTTTTTATTAACACAAATATATTTACCCATGCTGTTACTGCATCAATATTTTGATACAGTGATTTGAACATGAGCAAAAGCATTGATTCAGGTGAGTCAAGAGAGATACAAAAATTGATACACTTATAAAGCAATATTGCATCAATTTCCAGGAGAATTATTGAACATCTAGCTGATCTAGGTGGCTGAAACTGTATTATGAGCCACAATGCACAGATTCATGTGCCATTCATCCCAACTTTGTTATCCAGTGCTTCACAATTGCCATTTGTAAATCGCTCATTTTCCCCAATTCCATTTCTATTGGGCTGGATCAAAATATTGATGCATACAAAATTGATTACTTGGGCCTAGTGCCAGTGCTGGCACTGCCAGTGCCAGTGCTGTTTATGTTTACAAATTCTCTCTTGTATGGTATCCATGCCAAACACGATCATGTATACTATATGTTATACAGAGTTTTTCAATTGATTTTCATGATCATTAGCTCTGTTCATGTTACCTTGTTTGTGTTAGGTGATATCAGTTGCTCAACTGATATCACCTAACACAAACAAGATAACACAAACAGAGCTAATGAGTAATGATCATGAAAATAAATTGAAAAACTCTGTAAAACACAGTATACATGATCGTGTTTGGCATGGATACCATACAAGAGAGAATTTGTAAAAATGAACAAAGAATTCAAAGCAGACATGGGTCATGGTGTGATGCTACAGAGGAAATGGATTGGCATCAGGGATATCCATATGGGTAATGGTGAACAATATACAATTAACGGTGACTATGGATTATCACATTGTAATGCAAATAGTATAGACAAAATATGGGAACATCTTTAAGTTGGGTGAGTTACCAATTCATCAGAAGCAAAACATGCTGACTTTTGACTAATGTTTTTGGTTCTTGGTCAATGACCAGTATACTGTGATGCATGAGTGAATGGAAGATTAAGTGAAAATTGTGTTTTTTTTCAGCAAGCTCAGAATACGGGTAGTTTACCTAACTTCAACTTGTGTATTGAAATATCCCATTATAAATTGATGATGCTATTCAAATTAGTGCCTTGATTGTAATTTTCACCAAGCTATTGAAATAAACATCCAAATGTTTGGAATACTTGGATCAATTGGTGTTGGGGTCAGGGGTATTTTGTCGTTTTAGAACATGCAATGCATGAAGTCGGGTATTTTTCCATTTCCAATATTACGATTGTGGTAGTTTACCTGTATGTGAGAACATGAAATATGTGCTGATGTTAAGACATAAAGACAAAAGAAAAGTGCAACAAAGACCCTCTTGGGCCCATCCGAGGTTGCACCCCCCCCCCCCCCCCTCCACCAGTCTCGCCCCTTCAAATCACCTTACTCTACCTGCATAAAAGAAGGCTAATCCCACAAGTATTTATGAACTAATCCCTTCTCTGTAAAGTATTTATCTAATATAATTTTGAAGGAAGCAAGTGTCACTGCATCAGTGACATCCCCTGGTAGCATATTCCAATGTCCTACAACCCTTCTACTGAAAAATGACTGTCGTAGCCTAGTCCTACTTTGTTTCATAATGAGTTTATGCTGATGACCTCTACCTCGATTTTCCCTATTGAACTCAAACATACCCTTTAAATATCCAGAATGCTGACTATTTACAAATTTGAAGACTTCAATTAGATCTCCTCTTAGCCTTCTATATCTAAGTGAAAACATACCCAATTTCTTTAATCTATCTTCATAAGGTAAACTACCAAGACAATTAACCATTTTTGTTGCCCTTTTTTGAACTCTTTCTAACAACCAGCAATCTTTCTCATATGTTGGAGACCAGGCTTGTACACAATACTCCAAATGTGGTCTAACGTATGCACAATACAGTTTTGTTATTACCTTTTCACTCTTGTAGGAAACATTTCTGTTAATGGCCCCTAGCATTCTAAGTGCCTTTTTCCTAGCTTCTACAACCTGGTCTGACGCTGATAGTCTATTGTTTACCACGACACCTAAATCTCTTTCCCTTTCAATCTGCTCCATTTTCTGCCCACCCATTTCATACCTATGTTTACTGCTAACCCGTCCAGCGTGCATAATCTTACATTTACTCAAATTGAATTTCATCTGCCATGCTTCAGACCACTCAACTAGCTTGTCCAGATCTGATTGAAAAACATCCTGATCATGTTTTCCTCTAATAATCCTGACAACTTTTAGATCGTCTGCAAATTTCAAGACTGCTGTCTATACTGTTCTCAATTGCATTCACAAATATTATAAAAAGCAATGGGCCCAGGACTGAGCCCTGTGGAACCCCACTGAGAACCTCCTTCCATTGTGATTGGCACCCATTCAATATAACCCTTTGCTGGCGTCCTGAAAGCCATGTTTCTATCCAATCCAGAATCTTGCCCCTGATCCCATGAATTTTAAGTTGCAACCCCAGTCTTGTATGGGGGACTTTGTCAAATGCTTTACTGAAATCAAGAAAAGCTACATCTAGCTGTTTACCCTGATCAAAGCTATCTGTTGCAACATCCAAAAACTCCAGAAGATTAGTTAAACAAGAACGGCCCTTCCTAAAGCCATGCTGTGTATCCTTGATGAGTTCATTTTGCTCCAAGAATTCAACAATCTTATCTTTGATGATTGATTCAAGCACCTTGCAGACTAATGAGGTCAGACTAACCGGTCTATAGTTTTCCTCTTTACTTCTATCTCCCTTTTTATGAATAGGAACAACATTTGCTCTTTTCCAATCAAGTGGAATTTTACTATCTGCAAGTGATTTAGAAAATATTATGGCTAATGGAACCGACAACTCCCTTTCAGATTCTCTTAAAAGTCTAGCATGGATTTCATCAGGTCCTTCTGCCTTGTTAGGCATTACTTTCTTTAGATATTCTAGAACAAGTTCACTACTTATGCCACCTAGCTCTCCTATAGTCTCCTCTGTCTCTGGCTCAGGCTGAAGTGCTGTAATACTACTCTGGTCCTCGATAGTAAAGACAGATTGAAACTGATCATTAAGCACTTCAACCATTTCACTGTCCTTGCTAACTAACACATCATCTACCTTAAATGGACCTATATTTTTGGAAACTGTACTGAACTTATAAAAACTGAAGAACTTCTTACTATCTGCATTACAATGTCTAGCTAAATCAAGTTCCTTTGCCCTTTTAGCTGCTCTGACCTTTTTCTTAACTGAATTTCTTGCATTCTGGTAGGCCTTCTGATTTATATCTAGTGAAGATCCCTTCAAAATGCCAAATACACTTCTTTTAGCTTGTATAGCACTCCTTACTTCTGGGGTAAGCCAAACTGGTTTGCCCTTGGTTCTGTTACGTTTGTGCCTGA
Organism: Chirona hameri; assembly: GCA_036785665.1. Taxonomy (NCBI): domain Eukaryota; kingdom Metazoa; phylum Arthropoda; class Thecostraca; order Balanomorpha; family Balanidae; genus Chirona; species Chirona hameri. The sequence continues at coordinate 63,645 of JAXIVJ010003841.1, forward strand.
GGGGTATATGCCGATTCTGAATTTGGCTTAATCTAGCTTTGAAAACATTCCAGGCCTCACATGCATCTAAACCTGCCAACTCAACGTTCCATTTTATCTGTGCGAGGTCATTTCTAATACCATCAAAATCAGCCCGGCTGAAGTTTGGAACCATAATAAGGTTATCTTTGGGCCTCATTTCTGATGAGATATTGAATTTAACCATATTGTGATCACTGGTTCCTAGACCTTCACAAATACTTATGTCACTAACTAGATCACTGTTGTCTGAGAATACAAGGTCTAGAATGGAGCAATGTCTGGTTGGCTCTGTTACAAACTGATGCATGAAAAGCTCCTCTTCAAAGATTTGCCTATACAACCTACACTCATTTGTTTCCTCTGCTATACTTTCGTATCCTCTTAAGTTAAAATCTCCCATAATAAGACACTGAGCCGAAAGTTCCTACGTATTTCCTCACAAATAAGTGAGGAAATAGTCTGTTTCAGCTTGGGAGTTCCTTGGAAGATTCCCTGGTCTGTAAAATGCACCTATCCTCAACCTTCCTCTGTTTCCCGTACCAATTTTAATGTCAAGCCAGATTGATTCTACTTCTTTTACTTTACTAGAATCATCAACTCTAGTAGTGCAGTACAAGCTATTTACATATACAAACACTCCGCCCCCCTGCCGTGATTCTCTGCAGTATGAGAACATGTTATACCCTTGTAACTCGAAATCCTGTAGCCTATCCCTATTATACCCCTCACTAACCCATGTCTCGGTTACACAAATGATATCAGGCTTTTCAAGGGCAACATAACACTCAAACTCATCAAATTTAGACCTAATACTTTGGGCATTCAGCAACACACATGTGATCTTATACTTTGAGCTGACTCTACTAATTCTGAGGGAATTATGATCTACTGTCCTATTCTGACATGAACTTCTACCAATGCTTACTTCCTGATGCCCTAGTACTAGCGTCCCCGAACCCCCCCCCCCCCCCCCTCCTACCTAGTTTCCCTGAATGACACTTCTGTAGGCATCTCCCAAAGCCCTTGCCCCCTCATCCGATAAGTGAAGCCCATCCTTCATATAGTACCTACGCCACTCATAGAACTGATCCCATAAGTCTACATAACTAAGCCCCATAGCTGAACATAAGTTCTGAACTGAGCTGTTCACAGACAGAGCTCTCGAGTACCACTCCTCACTGGCTCCACAGCGAGGGAGGATGCCAGTCACAATGACTGGTTTCCTGGACTCCTTCAATGTTCTATAATGTTCATTGTCAAATTGTAAAGATAAATAATTTAAATATAACAAAAGAATACTAAATACCTATGAAATAGTGCATTTTTATTAAATATATAAAAATTGAGCATCACGATGAGAAAGATGCATCATAATGCCATAATTTCAGTTTGCCACATAAAGATGAACTTTGTGACATTTTTTCCACATTGAGTTGCACCACATTGGTTGGTGTGCTGGACAAATATTTGTGGATCACAAACTAGGACTAGGCAAGGGGGGTGGACAAGGGGGCCATGCCCCCCCCCCCCCCCCCCCCTGGAGGTCAGGCGGGCCTCCTGGCTTCGGCCCGTGTTTTGGATGGTGTCAAGCGCCCGCAAAACGCCTTACGTCGCATAAATGAACGCCCATGAACCTAAAAAAATCGTAACACGAATAAATAACCACTTGCTTGTCTGTTAAAGGAAATAGTTCACCTTGGATTTTTTTTTACCAAATACGATTTGATTATATTTTGTAATACAATGTATTTTTATATTACGTATTTAAAGCTTTTATTTGACCTCCTTACAAAAGTTGAGTTTATGATTTAATGTTTTGTATGAATTTTCGAGCACGGCTCATGATCACATACACAAAACCTAAAAAAACACACCGATTAGCTTGCCAGCAGCAACTGTCGACGAAAACAAACGATAGGAGTTTGGACACATGGCTACGATCAACTGCGAACTTTCTTGGAGTATATGAACTCTCGTCACCCTACGATAAAATTCACCATGGAAGACAGTCACTCAACAGGAAAGATAGCCTTCTTGGACACACTGATCTCTTTAGATTCAGAATTCAAGTTCTCAACGGAACTGTATGTTAAACCGAACCACTCCGGAGTCATCATGCACTATACTTCAGTACACCCGAAGACTACAAAAAAGAACATCATTCGCTCAGAATTCCGAAGAGCAAAACGGGTTTCATCAAACGGAAAAGCAGAAACATCTCTCCAGAAGATTCAAGATCTCTTCGAATCAAATGGTTACCCAAAACAACTTGTGAGACGCATGCGCCGAGAAGTCACCTGTCCGCGTGTTCTACGACAGCGCCAACAGAAAACAAAATCTGATCTAGATGGTTATCTCACCCTACCATATATTGATGAAGCGATGTGTGCTAAAGTTAACAGGATTGTAAAAAAGTCAGAACTAGATGTAAAAGTAGCATGGGAAAACAAAAATACTCTGAAGAACAGTCTTGTTTGTTCGGCCTTTTCGCCGCCTGAGTGCCCGTCTGGCAGAAGAGTATGCAATGCTTGTCAGTCAGGTTTAAAGGGAAAGTGTTTAACGTCGGGTGTTGTGTATTGTGTAACGTGCGTACTGTGTGAAAGGAAGGGCGATCATATATCTTACGTGGGTGAGTCACGACGGCCCATTCGATTACGGTTCAATGAACATGTTTTAGCAGCGAGAAACAAGACGCCAGACACTCCCATTGGTGATCACTTTATTTCGGTCCATGGTGACTATCGAATCCCGCGTAATGAAATACCTCTTTCAGTTCACATTTTGCAAAAAACAAAAGATCATCCCATCGTAAGATATGCGAATCGCTCTTCATTCGTCAGTTGAAACCCGTCATGAACAGAAATATCTCCTCCTGGCGTATCATCTCATAACTATATAATCACATGCATTTGAAACTTAGTCAAAGTTTAGACAACAGCTTGTTTTTTTACTTATTTCGTTGAAAGTGTATACGAACAGTAGCCTATTTCACAAAGCAAAGAAGTTTGTAATTACAAAGAATTTCTTTGTAATTACAACAACAAAAAAATACACATGTTTGTAGTTTGGATTTCACAAAACCCCAGGGCAGTAAATCTTAATTTACTATTTACAAACTACTTTACAAAGATATTGTTTGTAAAAATGTTTGCAATTGCACATGTTCTATTTCTCAAAGGTTGACGGAAGTGAGGAAATGTTTGCAATTACAAACTTGTAATTCCAGTGGGTCAGGGGTTCTGAATTTCAGAAACTGCATTGACAGTTGACATTGTTTGACTGTTCAGGTTATTTGCTTGGTGAGGTTGTTACGTTGCCGAGGTTGTTAGGGTAATGGTTTAGTTATGCATAGATATAGCTGCCCAAAAAAAGTTATTTCCCGGGAGATTCGAACAGGGATCTCCAGCTTTGAAGTCCCAGTGCACCTTACCGATTGCGCTGTGAGGGGCGCCTCCGCGCGGAGAAACCGCATGGCGATAGAATTGCAGCGGTCAACGATGTCTTGTGCAATGTGCAGTGAACCTTCACCCTTTACGACGTAGGAAATCGGCTAGGTTAGGTGAAAAATTGTCGAGAAATGCAACGATCTTTCTTTTAAGAGTAGTTCTGTTGTTATGCTCCGCCACCTGGTGAATGGTCAAATTCTGTTTACTCTAACTGCTTACCAAGATGTACTTTTACGATCAGAGTTTGCATTCCGATGAAATGTTAATTAAAAGATTATTCTCCCTATAACTAATTTTATATTGAATAAAAAATAAACCACAATGTAAATATTTGTTAAATTAATTTGTTAACAATCAAATTATTTTTCATTAGCATAAAGTTTAATACAAACGTTCTTGATTTCAAGCTTTCTGCTGTACTAACATTTGTGCTTACAATTTTCTTTACAATCGGTAATTCAGAGGTTGTGAATGTTTGTGAAATGTCTTTTTGTGAGGTTTGCAATATTTTCTTGCGTTTGTAATCGCAAACATGTGTAATTACTAACTTCTTTGTGAAATAGGCCTCTGATTGTCACGCTCATTGTCAGTAAAGTTTTTTGTTTTTGTTTTCGTCGACAGTTGCTGCTGGCAAGCTAATCGGTGTTTTTTTTTTAGGTTTTGTGTATGTGATCATGAGCCGTGCTCGAAAATTCATACAAAACATTAAATCATAAGCTCAACTTTTGTAAGGTCAAATAAAAGCTTTAAATACGTATTATCCCAATGCCTTACATAACCACAGCGTTAAAAAGACTAAAAGGTATTTTTATATTGTCAAAAATGGCTTTATATCGCGCCGATTCAGGACAGCATGACGTAAATTTGTATTGTTTATCAAAACTATATGCATACTCTCTGAGTCGGAGTCCTGACGTCATGCGAATGTAAAAAAATGGTTCAGCCAATCAGATTCGAAAGTAGTCGCGTAAGGATAGACTCGCATTGGAGATGTGCCAACCGGCGGCCGGCGGTTCGCTTGCTAGCACTAGCTGCAAGCTGATTGGCTGATGGTATAGCCTCTGCCCGGGCTAGAACCAGTACAACAGTCTTTCGCCAGCACCGCATTCCTTCGCCAAAAACTCAAATATATTCGGCTGGAGAGTCTTTTCAGTCAAGAAAACTTGCAGATAGGGGTTTCCCAACACGGGCTACAAAACTGCTATCTCAGTTTAAAAATTATGTTGAAGATGAACTATTTCCTTTAAAGCATTGCATATGTAAATACGTACAAAAGGCCCAGACAGTGTGGAGAGGGGCCTCTACCAACTTTTAAAGGGCCCTGCCGATCTGCAGATGGCCCCCTGCTGGCATTTTTAGGGCCCCTGTCGGTTGTAGAGGGCCCTCTGCCGGCTTTTATAGGGCCCGGCCGAGCTGTAGAGGGTCCCTGCCGATCTGGAGAGGGTCGTCTGCCGGCCTTTAGAGGGCCCTGCCGGCCTTTAGAGGGCCCTGCCGACCTGTAGAGGCCTCTGCCGGCCTGTAGAGGGCCCTCTTCCAGCCTTTAGGGGCCCTGTCGATCTGCAGTGTCCCGGCCAATCTGCAGAGGGCCCTCTGCTGGCCTTTAGAGGGTCCTGTGGTGGTAGACGTGGTCTGCCGGTCGAGCGCTGGTGAGGTTCTCGAAGGAAGACCAGTCAATGTTCTCATTGTTTTTCAGTGTATGCTAGTAACTTCTGAGAGGAGTACAAGGCTTTGACAATGTACGAGTATTAACCCGGCATTGGCTGGGGTCTCAGCCGAACGCCATTGGCTGGGGTGGCGTTTTTCGCCCCCTAGTTATCTTCCGAACCAATAATCGCAGCGTCCACCTGCAGAGGTGGCCAAAGATCTCGTCTGGGCACATCCGGACAAACACGTTGGCCCATACTTTCCTGAGCGACCCCCCAGTGGAAATCTTCGAATTCTGACAAAACACATTTTCAATTAGAAGCGCCTTGACCAGACAAACATGATGACGTAACAAAATAGGGTTTTATCTGCATTAAGTAAAAAGTTATTTGCCAAAAACTGTTTTGCCAAAAACTGTTTTTTACATTTGATGACCTCTGGAGCCTAAAATATTGACCTGAACTCAAATTTGAGGACACAGATGGGGATTGAATATTTCAAAAGATTTCGATTGTTGTTTTCCGTTTGTTCCTAGTTATCACAGTTGCCGAGATATTTGGGGGTTTCTGGAGCGAAGTCCTAAAACTGGAAAATCTGACCTTTGATGACTTGTGGTGACCTCAATATTGACTTGGCCTTAAAAAAGACATATACCTTCCATAGAGCTTGTCTCGAGCTATCTAACGCCGTTTTCCGCTTGTCGCTACGTTGCGTGGTTTTCGAGATCTTAGGGGGGGGTTGGGGGTTTTTGGGTTATCGCCACCCTCTCCAGATCGGTGGCGGAATCCCCACCACCATAGCGTGTAATTATCAGAGGCCCTCCAGGGCGCGTGCTAAGATATGACTATCGTGTTGTAGAAACCCCTCGTATCACAATGTGGTGTATTTCTTTTCAAGAAAATTTATAAGCAAACGGTATCCAAAGCTTTCTGTAAATCAAGATATAAGGATTAAGGAGCATGTTATTTTGTAGAGATTTTGTAACTTCATCGTACATGTGCACAATCGGCATATACGTTCTGTGTTGTTTCCTCAATCCGAATTGAAGATTCAGGATATTATTTTGATTAACCTGTGCCCCGCTGGAGGTGGCAGAATCTGCCCCCCCCCCTCCATGATTTTCTCAATAAATTGAAAACAATGATAGATATCGACGTCAATCTTTCAGTACCTTATGCTGCATCCACGCTATGTCTTATCACAACATTTCAATCGAAACGGTGGATACTTTGGGAGATAATGACATTTTAATCACGTCATGTCATGCGATTTTTGGTGGGAAAAATAAATGTTTGAAAAAATCGTAGAAAATCGAGTTTTGAAGCAAATTGCAAATACAAAACGCTGAAAGAAAGGAAATAACATTTTATTGAACATGGCTGTCACGGATTTGCGAAATTGTGAGTTTTTGACTCGCAAAAATAAAATAAGATATTTGTTAGTTGTCGACAGTTATTTGTCGTTGTTTTACAACATACAGCATACTGTACTGTTTTAATTATGCGGGCCACCCTTGGCTACGAGAGCTCCTCTGATCCCATTTGCCCCCCCCCCCCCTTGGGAGAAATCCTGCCTACGCCCCTGATCACAAAATGTGTCTCGGACTGTAAGACCTGTTTCACAGATCCATTGACCATTGGTATTTCCATTTTTGATTTTGATTTCTGGACCCTGTGTGATCCGATGTATGTTGATTAATTTAATTTATACATCCAGTAGGATCCCAGACCCACTGCTACATTTGTCTTGGAATCTGTTGAATCCTAGATCAATTATATGTTTTTTTGGAAAGATATATCTCGGATCTGATCTAGGATCCAACACATGTCTGGTACTAATCTCTAAAGCTGATACTTTGGATCCGCATACCCTCAAAAATGTGAACTTTAAAAGGTGGTATGGATAAAAGGATTTGTGTGTTATGACTTGCACCAACTACCCATTAAGTGCATATGTCAAAGTCCATAAAATTGGCGCATCTGATGTTATAGTTGAGCTGGAGCTGACATACCATTGTTTCCTCCAGTGCCCGCTGTGAGCGCCACCGTCGTGAGCGGATCACTGCTGGGTTCGCGCGTCTGTACCGCTCTCTGCCCTCGTACGACCCGGAGGCGCCCTTGCCGTCCAAGCAGGCGCTGCTGCTGCAGGCGGCCGAGCAGCTGGCGGCACTGCGCGGCGCGGCCGACCGGGATAGGGACCGGGACCGGGACCAGGAGGTCCGCTCGTCGCCGGGCTCTGAGGCGGGTAAGGCCACGGCTGATGCTCAGTGGGTACTGTGGGGACACCTGTGTTATCTGTGGTTGTGAGCTGGCAGATCAACACACTTGTTCACTTGTGTTGTGACTAGAGTTAATTGGTATTTCTATTCGCGGCCTTTTTCGTGAAAAGGCATATTACTCGTGTATAAAAATAATCAGTCGACCAAACTGTTTTACTGCCATTTTCCCCAGAAATTTTGATTTTTTGCTTTTACTTCTGCACATATTCAAGATTCAGTATTCTCACGTGCTTTGATTCGATTCGTTTGTCGGAGAAGTTGAAAGGACGGTCAACCTACACCGGCTGTTTTTGTCTTCTGTTTGTCATTTTAACCCGCGCCCCGCTGGGGTCTCCAGCCGAACGCGCCCCGCTGGGGGGGGGGGGGGGCAATTTTACCCCCTCGGTATCTTCCGAACCAATAACCGCGGCGAGACGCGCAAGGCGGCGATCGAAAGCTCTCAATGAGACGAATCCCATGCATACCCGAAATCCTTTAAATAAGGTCACATGTCAGGTCACGGTCGGGTCAGATCAAAATCTAGGTATTTGAGTTGATGGCCATACTTTCCATTCAAAGACTTATATTGCGATAATTACCGCACACAGTGCTCTCAGGTATAATACATCTCCCGCATAAGCGAAAGTGAAATTGTAAGCAAAGGTCAAGGTCAGGTCACAAAAGGTCACTATTGACAAGACTACAAGTAATTGACAAGTCTACGAAAGTCATGCGACACATGTTTTATGGGTTATTTTACACGTATGATTCGAAAGTAGTAGCCATGTTCACAACCTGACCTCATATCATGGCCCTTAGGTGAAGTTCAGGACAAGGTCAGGCACATAAGTTCAAAATTTGAAATTGATTAATCTAAATAAAAAGGCATGTTTCTAGACCAATTTTGTCAAAGAAATACAGTGGTAGCATTTATTTGTCAGCATCTTGTCAGTAAAAGCCAAACAACGCAACTTAAAAAAATAACGTCATCAGTTACTCATACTTAGGGAGCCATAGCCCATAAGTCAGTCAAAATAAAGATATTGCTTTGAAATTTGGTTTTGGTATCGTCCATACTTGGTTCTCCAATATGTATTCCGTTTTGTGTTGAACCCGCGCACTGCAGGGGCTTTGCGCCGATCACGAACTGCAGGGGGTTGATTTCCTCCTCCCCCCCCCCCCGCCCGAGATCTCGAAAACTACGCTACGTAGCGAGAAGCGGAAAACCGCATTTGATAGCTTGATACATGTTCTATCGAAAGTACTCAGTATTGTTTTAGGTCAGGTCAAAATTGAGGTCACCAGAGGTCATCAAATGTCGAATTTTCCAGTTTTTTTTCTCCTGTTTTAGGACATCGCTCCAGAAATTTCCATATATCTCAGAAACTATGCTAGTTAGAAACAATCGGAAAAATCAAACGCCAGCCAGTGAAATTGTCAATCGGTAAGGTGTCCTCAAATTTGATTTCAGGTCAATATTTGAGGCTCCAGAGGTCAAAAAAAGGGGAAAAATTCTGTTTTTTTTTCTAAATCGTTTTTCGCTATTAACTAATAAAGATAACGGCAAACTGTTTACGCTATTGTGTTTATCTTGTCAGGGCGCTTCGAATGATATACATGGTGACCTTGTTAAGTTAAGTTAAAAATTTGACATCAGGTCAAGGTCAAGTGGTGACCCAAGTAGGGCATGTTGCATATGGGAAGACGTGTCTCGACGAGACAAACACATTGATGTCTGTTTTACTTCTCTATCTGCATTATGTCGGGAGTTATTGACAACAAAAGTGATGGTGACCTCGCATGACCTCAAATGACCCAATAGGGGTCACTGAACAAAACTTACACTTGGATCCTCAAGAATATCCTATAATAACATGATCCAGAAGTAATGGGACTAATATCATGCATATCCTTGAAATAGGAAGCATTTGTATATTTCCCCATTGACTTATGGGGAGCTTACGAAATTGACCTGACCTTAGGTCACCGATATCAAAATTCCGAGATATACGAATTGTAAGTACTTATGCCCTCATGACATCCTATAAGTTGCAAACTGATCGGTGAAAAACTCTGGCTTTGGCACAACTGCAAACATTTTTGGAGGTGGGGTCACTTGACCTGGTCTGGTGACCTGACCTGAGATGACCCGAGGTTATTTTGTTTCTCAAAGTGTGCGCAATTGATGTCCTAACAGGTGTGCCAAAACCCGGCGGCGCTGCGCGCCGCCATTTTTCGCTATCTTTGAAAAACCTGAGGGGGCGGAAATCAACCCCCCCCCCCTGCGGTGCGCGGGTTAATAGCTTTAAAACAAATGATTTTGTGGAAATATTTCCGATTTTGTTTTTGCTTGGTCAAAACCCCAAATATTTGAAAATTCGAGATAACCATTTTGAAGAGAATGTCATTTCCTTTCTTTGACGTTTCTTATTTGTAATGTGTATTCAAACTCGTTTTTCCACGATTTTTCAAACATTTATCGTTTTTCCACTAATAATGGCATGACATGACGTCATTAAAACGTCATTAATTCCCAAAATGTTACACAAATTTCATTGAAAATTTGTGACACTTAGAGTTGATGCAGCATAAGGTACTGAAAGTTTCACGTCGATATCTGTTATAGTTTTCAAGTTATCGAGAAAATCCGGGAGGGTGTAAAATTTACCCCCCCCCCCCCCCCCCCCCCAGCGAGGCGCGGGTTAAAGAATGGGCGGTATGTTTTTATCGATGTCATTTGACGCGGAAAACTGAAAACCCATTGTATGGATGTGTTGTGAAATATATGATATGGTGATATGATATTATATGGTTATGCCGATTTTCCTCCTATGCCAGCTTCTCTTTAAAGTGATTGTTCGCTCCCTACCGTTGTCAGCTCGCCGGCTGGCCGAGCTGGAGCGGCAGGTGGCAGCACTGAAGCTGCGGAACTGCGAGCTCAGCTATCACGTGCTGCGGACCCGGGGCGGCGGCGCTGGCGGCCGAACTCCCTCCTCCCGCCGTCACCTGGCGCCTCGCGCTGCTGCTGCTGCTGCTGCTGCTGCTGCTGCTGCTGCTGCTGCTGCTGCTGCTGCTGCTGCCGATACTGCGTCTTGTGTGGATACTGCTGTCGAGGCTGCCGGGACTATCAGTGATGGATCGGGTGAGCTGAGCAGCAGGGGTCGGACAGGCATATCGTTGCTATTGTGTTGTGCACTGGTTACCCGCTGGTAACCATGCTATTGAGTGATTGTTTCGGTAACTGCATAATCTCATCGCTGTTTCATCGCAGACGAGACATGTGTTATCATTATATAATTGGAAAGCTATACTTGCTAATAATTGTTACGTTTTGATTTATAACAGCTTGGTTTGAAATACACTGCATGGCATATGTGATGGCGCTAACGATATGCTGTGACGGGTTTCAGACGCCGACTGTCCACACTCAGAGGCTGGGGAGTCCGAGCTGGGAGCGTCGGGGCAGGAGGCCGCCGACACAGCCGTCAGTACAGTGCAGTCAGTACTCAGTAGCGTACAGTACAACTCGGCCCCTATCTCTGCCGCCTCAGCTCAGCTGCCTCGTCCGCCGGGCACGCCGCACACCCTGGCCGGCCAGCTGCTGGCCCTGCCGCTGCCGGCTGTGCAGACGTCCGCCCAGCATCTGCTGCGGACGGCCCTGCAGCCGGTGACGCTGCTCCAGTCAGCTGCAGCTGCCGGCTACACTCAGCTGTTGGTGCTGGCCGTGGCTGCTGCGCCCGTCGGCCGGCCGCCGCCCCGCCTGGCGCCGAAACTGGCGCCGGCACCAGCACCGGCACCAGCACCGGCACCAGCACCGGCACCTGCCTCGCTCTGTGTAATGTCTGGGACGGTGTCAAGCGTAGTGATGAGTCGTGCACTACTGGAGTCTTCGCCGCGAAGTTGTGGTGGGACGACGCCGGTGGTGTTGACAGCCGCTCCGCCACGGCCGAGAACTGCTACTGCCCCCGCGGCTGCTCTCTCCGTGGGCACCTTACACGCCAGACCAGCGGCCTCCGCTGTGGCCGTCTCTGCCGCTCTTTGTTGCGCCTCCAGTCGGCAGTCGCAGAGCTCGGTTGGGTTGGGGAGAACAACAGAGCTGCTGGCTTGGCCAGCGGCTGTTGTGGCTGCGATAGAAGTACCTGCTTCACCGCCGTCCTGCGTCGACCTTCAACCAATCGACTCGCCGCCTCAACTAACCGACCCACCGCCTCAACCAACCGAACCACCGCCTCAACCAGCTGACCCGCCACCTCAAATAACCGACCCACTGCCTCAAACAACCGACCCGCCACCTCAACCAACCGACCCACCGCCTCAACCAACTGGCCCGCCACCTCAACCAGCCAACTCGCCACTTCAACCAGCCAACAAACCGCTGCCTCAGCCAGCCAACAAACCGCTGCCTCAGCCAGCCAACTCGCCGCCGCCTCCCGCCCTGGACACCGACTCGCAGGCGACCGACTCTGGCCGTCGCCCGCACGCGGTTCCGAGCGAACCCCGGCCAGTGTCTGCGCCCGCGTCTGGCCCGGGACGGTCGAGGGTCGCCTTCTTCTGGGGTCGAGGACTGCTGACGCCGCGTCGACCGAGGCCGCACAAGGTACCCTTCCTAAAGCGGGCGCCCCTGATTGGTTCGCGCCACCGTCACAGAGCTGATAGCGTTGTTCGCGGTAGAAAGCGCGGGAGTTCGGCGGTAGCGGTGGAGCAGGAGCCAGTGGAGAATTCAGCGGTGGCGCGAGGGACGGCGCATGGTTCAACTGCGTTAGAGCTGTACCCGAACGCAGTGTTCTCACGGTCAGAGCCGGCGGCGGCGGACGAGGTGACGTCGGATAAGACGGCGCTCAGGTCTGATGGTGTGTCAGGTAGAGTGACGGAGGGTCCAGTGTCTCCGCCAGCCGCCGCCGCCGCCGCCGCTGCAACTGCTGCTACTGCTGCTAGTATTGCTCCCAGTGTCGCGTCCCACACGGTCACGGAGACGGAACCACAGCGGTCATCATCATCACCGGTAGCGACGACAGCGGCAGTGTCGTCGGCGGCGGCGGTTAGGGTGACGACAGTCTCTGTCGCACGGAGCACCGTCACATCCTCGGCCACGTCTGCTGGAGACGCCGGCACCGGTCTGCCAGCTGTCGGGGCGGCCGTGGTGCGACCAAAGGCCGGTCGGACCGACCCTGAAGACAGCGAGATGAGACCGAGGACAGCAGCCGATCACTGCACAAGCAATGCAGACGGAACGACTGAGCGAGCGGTTGCCGCCGCTACCATGACCACAGATGTGTCCAGCCGTCATGCTGCTCTAGTCCTGGACTCTGTAAGTCGCCTGACCTCGACAGCGGGCTCCCGGGTGGCTGGGCCAGCAGCCCCGCTGTGTGACGGTGACGGGCCAGCAGCCCCGCTGTGTGACGGTGACGGGCCAGCTGTCCCCACTGGCACTGCTGCGCCGGCCAGCAGCGTCGCTCAGCCCAACTCGGGAGTAGCGCAGTCTGGTCGGACCGAGACGAGTCGAACGTCACTGAGTGGTGGTCCGACGCTGCCGGCTGGCGAGGCGGCCGCAGCGGCGGAGGTGACGGCAGCTGCGGTGGAGAGGCCGGCCACCAGACATGCACAAACCACACGAGACGAGTGGCGACTGAAGCCGGCAGTGAAGGAAGGACAAGGCAGCGGTGGCCGGTCGGCGATCTCAGCTGGAACCGCTGACAGCTCACGACTGGCAGCCAGCGGTTTAGTGACTACCATTCATCACGAACAAAATAGCCGAGGCAACTCGGCCGCAGTGACGCGGAACTGCCAACCTGGAGGCACCACTGCACCTACACGTATTGGTGATGTGTCAGTTGCAGTGACTACTGCCAGTAGAGGGACAAAACACTACGCGGTTCAGCCTCCAGGAGACTCTGTTCAGTTGGTTTCGCCAGTCGTGACCCCGGTAACACCAGGTGCTGCTGTTCACTCAGCAGACAAGTCCCCAGTTGTAACTACCACGTCTGCTCGGAGTACAACTGTCTCCTCCGAATCTCAGAAGTCTACCGCACAAATGATCGCCTCCTCTTCAGCCGCCGCTGCCAGAACGCTGGCAGTTTCAGATTCTCGGACATCCGGTGTTGTGTTCTCTCTATCCGGTGCAGCTCAGTCCGAGCCAGTCACCTCGCCATCTGTTCCAACGTCGGTCACCGCTCCAGCTGTGTCGCAACACGCCGCTGCGTTAACTGTGCCCCAGACAGTCACTGCGACACATGGGTTCCATCATGTCATTGCATCTGCTGGGCTCCCGTCTATGGCAAGTGGTTCAGAGTCGTTCACTGCCTCGCACAGGTCTGAGCCGGTCATCGCGTCATTTTCATCACAGGCAGTCAGTACGTCATCTGGGTCGATTGCGGCCTCTGCCTCCTCCGGCTCCCAGCCAGTCACTTCGTCTCATGGTTCCCACCATATCACTGCGTCTGCTGGGCCTCGGTCTACGTCATATGTGGCCCAGCCAGTCACTGCTTCGTCTGGATCTCAGCAAGTTCAAGTTATTGCGCCGTCCGGCTCCCAGCCAGTGACCGTGTCAGTTGCACCCCTCTCATCGGTGCAGGCGACGTGCCAGTCCTGTATAGCCGCTCAAACGCCCACTTGCCTGCCCTCCATCTACACACTCGCTGGCACTCCTCGGCGCAGCGCCTCTCTCTTCTGTATCGACGTCCTCTGTTCTAAGGAGTCTACCGAACTCTGCGCACCGCCATCTATCGCCGCGCCGACCAAGCTCAACATGACAGTGACCCCGTCCGTGGCGCTGGAGGCGCCACAGACTTCAGAGCATCGCTCGCTAGCTCGCTCCACGGCGGCCTCTGCCGTTGGGGAGGTTTCGACAGCGACTCCGTCGCTGTCTCGCCTTTCAGTCGGTAGCTCAGCGTCTGGAAAGCTGCCTGCGACCACCGAACCGACTCCGACTCCGACAGTGGCGACTCTAACAACCGTCTGCGCAGCGCAGGGCACCACTAGCAGCAGCCGTGGCAGCAGTGTTAGTCAGCAGTTTGCAGTGAGCACTCTAAGCTGCCGTACAGGAGCTGGACAGGTGCTCAACCCCCGAGGTCGGCCCGTCGTCGCTAGCGTGCGTCCCTCTGCGGGCTCCTCGAGCGCTGCGCAGGCGCGGTACAGCGCTGCAGCGCTGACGGTGACGGGCACTGGTCTGCCCCCAGCCGCTGCCCCGACCGTTGCTCCGGCCGCCACCGAGTCTCTGCCGGCTCCTCTGGCGGCTAACTCCGCCACCGGCCGGTACGGCGCTCCTCCACAGGTGTCCAGCAGTGCGTCGCTGGGACAGACCGAGCTGCAGCCGGTGCCGGCGACCGGCCCGGCGTCCGGTCGCCGGCCTAGCTGTGAGAGGCTGGAGCCGCCGTCTGGCACTAGCCAACATCAGCCCGCGACCTCAAGGCTACCATACCCTGCTGTGCCACCACACAAGCCTGCGTACGAGCCCCGGCCGCCGCCGGCAAGGGAGGAACCAGCTCGCCGCGGTGCCTCGCCTGGCCAGGCTGGGCCGCGCGCCAAAAGTCCACACGCTGCGCTACCAGCACCGCCGCTGCTGCCGCCGCCTGCCAAGAGACCTGCATTCGCGTACGGAGAGGGTGGCAGCGCGCGGTCACCGGCAGCGTACGAGGCGGCGATGGTTGCAGTCCCTACGGCCGACATTAGCGGAGCGCCACAGCGGTTTGCGGCGCGTGGATGCCAGCCGGTTCCGGTTCCGGCCCCGGCGCCGCAGCTGCAGTACCAGCCATCGTTTGGTCATGAGTTCTCTGCACCACCGCCGCGGCAGGTTAATGTACCACACCACGCGCCTCTGCAGGCTAAACCGATGCCGGACGCGGCGAAGCAGGCGGCTTACCCTGCGCCGGGACGTGTGATGTACGATATGCAGGGCCGCGCGCCGACCTACTATCACTGCACGTCCCAGGTACCGAATCAGACGTTCTACTCGTCGCAGACGATGTACGAGCCGCAGTATCAGCCGGAGCAGGGGTACTGGTACGGGGGGTCGCAGCAGCCGCCGCCGCCGCCTCATAAGATGGTGCCTGTGCGGCCTCAGCAGCAGATGCCTCCACCACCGCCTGCTGCTCCCCAGTACCCGATTCCGCCGTTCTACCAGCGCCCGTTCGAGCCCCAGTACACGGCTAAGCCGGGGTATTATAAGGTAGTTCAGCAGAAGCCGAGCGAAGTGACGCCTCAAGGCTTGCTGCCAGCGGGGACTCAGCATTCGCAGCGACAGCAACAGCGGAGGCTGGCCGACCGGACAGCGCAGCAGCCACAGGAACCGCAGCAACCACAACCCCAGCAACAGCCGCAGACGCAACAACAGCAACAACTGCAGCAACAGCAACAACCGCCACCACCACCGCCGCCGCCGCCGCCGCCGCCGCCGCCACCGCCACCGCCACCGCCACCGCCACCGCCACCGCCACCGCCACCGCCACCGCCACCGCCACCGCCACCGCCACCGCCACCACCACCACCACTACCACTACCACTACCACTACCACTACCACTACCACTACCACTACCACAACAACAACAACAACAACAACAGCAGCAGCAGCAACAACAACCTCAACAACAACAGCAGCAGCGGCCGGTCACCAACAAGGATATGTCGCAAACATTCACACCGACATCGGCAATGCAGCGACCTCTGCCGCCGCCGCAACCATCGCAGCAGCAGCAGCAGCTCCATCATCATCATCAGCAGCAGCAGCAGCGCGGCAGGCAGCAGACGGTTCCTGGCGGGCAGTCACTATTCTCGGTCCATCATCTGGTCAGCCAGGAGCGCAAGGACGAGCGGAAGGAGCGCCGAAAGCCGGAAAAGAAAGGCACCGGCCGCAGCGCCGCCCGTAAGACCAAGTCGAGCTACTCGGCTGAGGCGCTGCTGGCGCCACCTATCTCTGCCGAGCCTCCACCTGCCGCCGATCGGCCGTCCGAGGAGCTGGCGGAGCTGTGTCAGATGGGTGTGTACAGCCCTCAGTATCTGCCTCCACAGGGCGCCAGCTGGGGCCACCGCGGGGGTCTAGGCGCCGCGCCGCCCCCGCCACCGCCACCGGCCGCCGCCGCCGCGCAGACCGTTTACCCACTACCGCCGGCCTCTGAGCTAAGACAAACCCGCAAGGAACGCTCTCCGACGAAGATGGCGCTGGAGGCGCGCAAGCTAGACGATCTCTTACTCTCCTCATCTTTCTTCGATTGTCAGAACACCTTCTTCCCTGCGGCGACTTACACTCCTCCCGTGGACGACTCCAGCTTCCTAGGGGCGATCTTTAGTCGGCCGGAGCCACCGCCTCCTCCGCCGCCGCCGGCGCCGGCCGCCCCGGCAGCAGTAATGCGGGATGGACGCCAGAGGGTCGACGAGCGGCCCGCGCCGCCAGAGCCGGAGGCGTCTCGCGGACAGTGTGAGCTGTGGATGCCGGCGAATGTCGGCACGTTGACCAACTTCAACCTCAGCAACCTGCTGCCGGATATTGGTAACAAGGTGAGGCCGAGAGTAGCTGTCGTGCTGGTGGAGAGGGGATGGACTGGGCGGGGTTAAGTGGGGTAGGAGAAGGGAGGCTGGGAGGGGAGGGGATTGGTGTGTTGATGGGAGAGGGAAGGAGAGATGGCTTGGACCAAGGCCGGACCCTCCCCGGTTTTATTGTACTGGTCAAATTGGGAATCAGTTTTATTGACATCACGCGGGGGTGTTTCTAATCTCCTGTTGTCACCTTTATTGCGGTAGTGTTGTATGGCTTGCTCTGTTAGTGGACATCGCCCAAAGGTCTTTCTGGGTACAGCATAAATGTCAACACGCGCCCTGGAGGGCCTCTGATAATTACACGCCCTGGAGGGGGGTGGGGAGGCGGATTTCGCCCCCCCCCCCCTATGATCTCGAAAACCACGCAACGTAGCGACACGCGGAAAACGGCGTTAGATAGCTCGAGACAAGCTCTATCGAAAGTATATCGGTTTTGTTTTAGATCAGGTCAATATTGAGGTCACCAGAGGTCATCAAAGGTCAGATTTTCCAGTTTAGGACTTCGCTTCGAACACCCCCAAATATCTCCGGAACTATAATAACTAGGAACAAACGAAAACAAACAATCGAAAGCTCTTGAAAAATGCAACCGCATTTGGTGTCTTCAGATTTAAGCTCAGGTCAATAGTTTAGGCTCCAGAGGTCATCAAATGTCAAAAAGGCTATTTTTTGGCAAAACTTTCTTTCTTCTCGGAAGTAACTTTTTACCTAATAAAGATAAAACAATACGTTTGACGCCATCGTGTTTGTCTCGTCAAGGCACTTCGAATCATATTCATGTTGACCAGGTTAGGTCAACTGAGAAATTTGACCTCAGGTCAAGGTTAAGTGGTGACCCAAGTAGGCCATGTTGCATATTGGGAGACGTGTCTCGACGAGACAACCACTTTGGTACCGTTTTCACTTCTCTATCCTCATTATGTCGATAGTTATTGACAAAACCATGTTGGAGGTCACGAAATTGACCCAATCTTAGATCACCGATATCATAAATCCGAGATAAACAAATTGTAGGTATCTATGACCTTATGAAATCCTGCAAGTTTGAAACCGATCGGCCTAAAACTGTGGCTGCGGTACGACTGCAAACGTTTTGGAGGTGGAGTCATCACGTGACCTGGTCTGGGGACCTGACCTGAGATGACCCAAGCTCATGAATTTTACATAATGTGGGTAGTTGATTTCCGAACTGGTTGCCAAAAACGGCGGCGCTGCGCGCCGATGTTTTGGCGCTATCCTTGACAAACCTTAGAGGTGGGCGGATTTCGCCCCCCCCCCCTCCCTCCACAGCGCGTGTTGAAGATAGACCGACCCCAGGAAACAAACTGGGTGAGTCCTTCACATACTTAATATACATACCTCTGCTACCATCGGAACTAATTTGCTTTCAGTGTCGTAGGACCGTGATACATGTGCGGCAGTGTCCTAGCATTGGGAAATTTTGTGGAAAACGACACCCTAAGGATACTATTTTGTCCACTCTTTTTCCATGTTTTACTGTGAACTTTCCACTCCTTATTTTAAAATGTATTGGATAATTGGAACCCTGCTGCTGATTTATGCATGTAATGATAGAGACAGTTTGTGGAGGAAAGACAGGTAAGTATTTACATATGTACTTAATAACTAATTCTGGTGAGCCGTTAATTGAGTACCTATTGAAGCCGAATACATGTTTTTCTGAATTGTCCACTCTATGATTATTTTTAGCCACAATTTTCCACTCCACATCCCAGCTCCAAAGCAATCTCAGGACCCTGTGTGCGATGTGCTGGTTTGAGCAGAGTTGTGTGTTGTGGGTGGTTTCATTCAACTATGCTTGCTCGATGTGTGTGTCTGTGTGTGTGTGTGTGTGTGTGTGTGTGTGTGTGTGTGTGTGTGTGTGTGTGTGTGTGTGTGTGTGTGTGTGTGTGTGTGTGTGTGTGTGTGTGTGTGTGTGTGTGTGTGTGTGTGTGTGTG
>JAXIVJ010003841.1:85000-89208 GCA_036785665.1 Chirona hameri
TGGGTGGGTGTGGGTGTGTGTGGGTGTGTGTGGGTGTGTGTGGGTGTGTGTGGGTGTGTGTGGGTGTGTGTGGGTGTGTGTGGGTGGTGTGGGTGTGTGTGGGTGTGTGTGGGTGGTGTGGGTGGGTGTGGGTGGGTGGGTGGTGTGGGTGGGTGTGGGTGGGTGTGGGTGTGTGTGGGTGTGTGTGGGTGTGTGTGGGTGGTGTGGGTGTGTGTGGGTGTGTGTGGGTGTGTGTGGGTGTGTGTGGGTGTGTGTGGGTGTGTGTGGGTGTGTGTGGGTGTGTGTGGGTGTGGGTGTGTGTGGGTGTGTGTGGGGTGTGTGGTGTGTGTGTGGGTGTGGTGGTGTGTGGGTGTGTGTGGGTGTGTGTGGGTGGGGGGTGTGGTGTGGTGTGTGTGTGTGTGTGTGTGTGTGTGTGTGTGTGTGTGTGTGTGTGTGTGTGTGTGTGTGTGTGTGTGGCTTTGCTGGCGTACCCGGCTGGTCTGGGCAGACTGGCTGGTCTCAGCAGAGCTGTATGTTTCCCTCTGTGTGTAGGTGAGCTCGCCAGCGTACCCGGCTGGTCTGGGCAGCTCGGCCGGGCCGGGGCCGCGGCCGCCGACTCTGATGGGGCTGGAAACTCGGAACCTGACGACTCCGGAGTTGCCGGACTGTCAACCACCACCTGCTGACTGCGCCAACGGCTGCCCAGGTCAGTCGGTAGGCCGGGCAGATCCAAGAGGGTCATCAGGGTCATGCCTCCAAACGACCGACTCGTCGAATATTGAAACATTTCCTGATGTTAAGGAAATATTAATAATGTATGCCTAGAGAAGCTGCTTTCGGATCGGTTTTACGTTACGGGCTAGGCGCGGACAACTACTAGTGGCGCCTCTCGCGGCAGGAATGTGGTACTAAAAGTCGCTGCCATGACGGTTGGGAAAACAATGTAGAAACAAGTAGAAACAAAACAACAAACAATTCCACAAGCCGTAGGGAAATTTTTCAAGATGCCTCGAGGCCCGATGCATTCTCTTAGAATATGTATTTGTATATTAGTTCATACAATATCGGGGAGAAACACGCTACACTCACTTCGGAAACCCAGTTTCCCTTGCTGAATGACCGCTAGGAGTATCGCTCATTAGGGTAAATTATATCCAACCATGACAAATATACATGGAAAACCCAAGATGCCCGACACATTAAATTGAAGAAAATTATTAGCTTTCCGAAAATGACTGCTGAAACAATTCAGGGAAAATTCACGTCGGAAACGCCTTTTTTACTACCAACCCCCAACTGCATTGCATCAGTGGCTGAAGGCAATTTAAATTAATTAATTAAATCTACATATAAAAACGTGAATGCCCCGGTATTTTAAACATAAACTGAGAGACGTCTTTCGAAAAATAGCGTTGTTCGAATAATTCGGACAAGATTCACTTCGGAATGTTCCACTGGATTTGATAAAATGGTTGATGCTCATCGAAGACCTAAATGTCCGCTCATTCTTTGTGTTTGACTCATAACGAATGCACAAACAAGCGAAATCCGTTGATTTTTTTTTATTTTGTCGGACTTTTGAGTCGGACCTCGGGGATTCCGTAAGGCTCCCTGACTTGCTCCAATAAGTATTTCTAAGTCGTCTGTACGCTGACGAAAACAAATGAACGCAAAATAATTATCCTCGATGAAGGATTGCAGCTGCAGAGCGATATCGCAACAGGTTGTCGCGGTGCCTGTCTCCAGTGTTGACTGTGTTGTGGGCCCTGTCAAGTGAGCCTGAGCGCGCCCCTGCCGTCCCGAGCTGTGCCGTGCCCAGTGTTGACCGTGTTCCCTCCCCCTCCCGCCAGGTGAGCCTGAGCGCGCCCCTGCCACCCCGAGCTGTGCCGTGCCCAGTGTTGACCGTGTTCCCTCCCCTCCCGCCAGGTGAGCCTGAGCGCGCCCCTGCCACCCCGAGCTGTGCCGTGCCCAGTGTTGACCGTGTTCCCTCCCCCTCCCGCCAGGTGAGCCTGAGCGCGCCCCCTGCCACCCCGAGCTGTGCCGTGCCCAGTGTTGACCGTGTTCCCTCCCCCCTCCCGCCAGGTGAGCCTGAGCGCGCCCCCTGCCACCCCGAGCTGTGCCGTGCCCAGTGTTGACCGTGTTCCCTCCCCCCTCCCGCCAGGTGAGCCTGAGCGCGCCCCTGCCACCCCCGAGCTGTGCCGTGCCCAGTGTTGACCGTGTTCCCTCCCCCCTCCCGCCAGGTGAGCCTGAGCGCGCCCCTGCCACCCCGAGCTGTGCCGTGTCCAGTGTTGACCGTGTTCCCTCCCCCTCCCGCCAGGTGAGCCTGAGCGCGCCCCTGCCACCCCGAGCGGTGCCGTGCCCAGTGTTGACCGTGTTCCCTCCCCCCCTCCCGCTCAGGCTCCAGGTGAGCCTGAGAGCCAGGCGCTCAGGCTCACCTGGCTCACACCGGGGCCAGGTGAGCCTGAGCGCGCCCCTGCCACCCCGAGCTGTGTCGTCCCCAGTGTTGATCCCCCTCCCGCCAGGTGAGCCTGAGCGCGCCCCTGCCGCCCCGAGCTGTGTCGTGCCCAGTGTTGACCGTGTTCCCTCCCCTCCCCCCTCCTGTCAAGTGAGCCTGAGCGCGCCCCTGCCGCCCCGAGCTGTGTCGTCCCCAGTGTTGACCGTGTCCCCCCCCCCATCCCCCTCCTGTCAAGTGAGCCTGAGCGCGCCCCTGCCGCCCCGAGCTGTGTCGTCCCCAGTGTTGACCGTGTTCCCTCCCCCTCCCCCTCCCGCCAGGTGAGCCTGAGCGCGCCCCTGCCGCCCCGAGCTGTGTCGTGCCCAGTGTTGACCGTGTTCCCTCCCCTCCCGCCAGGTGAGCCTGAGCGCGCCCCTGCCACCCCGAGCTGTGTCGTCCCCAGTGTTGACCGTGTTCCCTCCCCCTCCCCCTCCCGCCAGGTGAGCCTGAGCGCGCCCCTGCCACCCCGAGCTGTGTCGTCCCCAGTGTTGACCGTGTCCCCCCCCCCCCCCTCCCGCCAGGTGAGCCTGAGCGCGCCCCTGCCGCCGTTCTCGTCCGCCGCCTCACTTGGCTCAGTCTCCACTCTCAGCATGACCAGCCATCAATGAGAGAGACATGACCGGTCATCACTAATGATATTGTAACTTGTAAGGATATCCGATTCATTATTCATGAGTGCTGGTTGTCGTTTTCCATGTGGTGTCGTGTTTGTGGTATTTGTACGATGGAAGTGTTTTGTTATTGGATTTGTGTAATTCTATTTTTGTACTCGCCGGAGCTTTTTGATCATTTTGTTAACACATACGGTTGATACACCTACGCTATCTACTTGGACGTCGGCTTAGCGTCTGAGGCACCCGCCTAGCGGGACAGTGGTGACCGGACACTTTATGTCAGTGACGCCAGGTGGCACTCGTGCTCACACCGGGGCTATCCCGAGGTGACGGCACGCTTTATGTCAGTGACGCCAGGTGGCACTCGTGCTCACACCGGGGCTATCCCGAGGTGACGGCACGCTTTCTGTCAGTGACGCCAGGTGGCACTCGTGCTCACACCGGGGCTATCCCGAGGTGACGGCACGCTTTCTGTCAGTGACGCCAGGTGGCACTCGTGCTCACACCGGGGCTATCCCGAGGTGACGGCACGCTTTATGTCAGTGACGCCAGGTGGCACTCGTGCTCACACCGGGGCTATCCCGAGGTGACCGGACACTTTATGTCAGTGACGCCAGGTGGCACTCGTGCTCACACCGGGGCTATCCCGAGGTGACCGGACACTTTATGTCAGTGACGCCAGGTGGCACTCGTGCTCACACCGGGGCTATCCCGAGGTGACGGCACGCTTTATGTCAGTGACGCCAGGTGACCGGGGCTATCCCGAGGTGACCGGACACTTTATGTCAGTGACGCCAGGTGGCACTCGTGCTCACACCGGGGCTATCCCGAGGTGACGGGCACGCTTTCTGTCAGTGGACGCCAGGTGGCACTCGTGCTCACACCGGGGCTATCCCGAGGTGGACGGCACGCTTTCTGTCAGTGACGCCAGGTGGCACTCGTGCTCACACCGGGGCTAATCCCGAGGTGACGGCACGCTTTCTGTCAGTGACGCCAGGTGGCACTCGTGCTCACACCAGGGGCTATCCCGAGGTGACGGCACGCTTTATGTCAGTGACGCCAGGTGGCACTCGTGCTCACACCGGGGGCTATCCCGAGGTGACGGCACGCTTTCTGTCAGTGAC
>JAXIVJ010003842.1:0-89186 GCA_036785665.1 Chirona hameri
AGGGCAGACAGGGCAAACAGGGCAAACAGGGCAAACAGGGCAAACAGGGCAAACAGGCAAACAGGGCAAACAGGGCAAACAGGGCAGACAGGGCAGACAGGGCAGACAGGGCAGACAGGGCAGACAGGGCAGACAGGGCAGACAGGGCAGACAGGGGCAGACAGGGCAGCCAGGGCAGCCCAGGGCAGCCAGGGCAGCCAGGGCAGCCAGGGCACCCGCCAGGGCAGCCAGGGCAGCCAGGGCAGCCAGGGCAGCCAGGGCAGCCAGGGCAGCCAGGGCAGCCAGGGCAGCCAGGGCAGCCAGGGCAGCCAGGGCAGCACCCCAGGGCAGCCAGGGCAGCCAGGGCAGCCAGGGCAGCCAGGGCAGCCAGGGCAGCCAGGGCAGCAGGGCAGCCAGGGCAGCCAGGGCAGCCAGGGCAGCCAGGGCAGCCAGGGCAGCCAGGGCAGCCAGGGCAGCCAGGGCAGCCAGGGCAGCCAGGGCAGCCAGGGCAGCCAGGGCAGCCAGGGGCAGCCAGGGCAGCCAGGGGCAGGCCACAGGCAGCAGGGGCAGCCAGGGCAGCCAGGGCAGCCAGGGCAGCCAGGGAGCCAGGGCAGCCAGGGCAGCCAGGGCAGCAGGGCAGCCAGGGCAAGCCAGGGCAGCCAGGGCAGCCAGGGCAGCCAGGGCAGCCAGGGCAGCAGGGCAGCCAGGGCAGCCAGGGCAGCCAGGGCAGCCAGGGCAGCCAGGGCAGCCAGGGCAGCCAGGCAGCCAGGGCAGCCAGGGCAGCCAGGGCAGCCAGGGCAGCCAGGGCAGCCAGGGCAGCCAGGGCAGCCAGGGCAGCCAGGGCAGCCAGGGCAGCCAGGCAGCCAGGGCAGCCAGGGCAGCCAGGGCAGCCAGGGCAGCCAGGGCAGCCAGGGCAGACAGGCAGACAGGCAGACAGGCAGACGGGCAGGCAGACACGCACGCACGCACGCACGCACGCACGCACGCACGCACGCACGCACGCACGCACGCACGCACGCACGCACGCCCCGTCATGCTGAACGACGTCGGAGAACAAAATTGTCCTTTTACTTGCCAGGTTGGCTATTTTTTCATCGCAAATGATCATCAGAGGAGCCATAAGCTATATTTTTGCATGCGTGTGCCTTTACATCGAATCGTGGGATATTCGTGGGCAATTTCTTCTGAATTGGTGCACACTGAAAATGCACAGTCTACCAAAAAAAAACGTGTCCCAGTCTACAAAAAAAATACGCGTCCCACAAAGCAACAGTGAAGTCTGTTTGGCAGCATATTAGACCACAAATATAGTTGTTTTTATAGACCATACAAAACTACCAAGTTGTCTGCAAACTACTATTTTCAGTCGACAGCGGTTTGTGAGAACCGCGGGAGACCACTCATTGACTTTGAACGGGAGACTCTCCGCCGTCCAACCCGCGGATCCGCTGGTTTTATCAGTCAACTTCGCTGCATAGTAGAAAATGGTATAAATTTTGGAACAAATTTACCACCCAGAGTATATTTAGATTGTTGACCAATGACTATGGAGGCATGATGGCAGCATTTTATAAACCCCGATTTGGAGCGATCGTCGCTTTCGGAAGTGACGCATGTTTCTTTAGCAATTCCGTGAAGCACCTCCTTCTTCGAAGTTCAAGGTAGGGTTAAGTTAAAATAATTAATAATATAGTTGCTCAAAAAGTGGACAAAATAAATCGCATAGCAAGTAGGGTAAACTTAGCATGTCGACACATCAGACTTGGCACGTTACTGGTGGTGTTGTGGTAATTTGGGACACCTCAAGACATCAAACTTTCATGTTATTAGTGGTGTGCTGGTGTCTGAAAGTCATCCTAGGCAAAGGGTTGTCAGTTTGAAGGGAGAAAACGGTAAACACCTGTAACCCCGGACACGCCCTAACAACATACTTTGCATGCTATTGGTGATGTAGTGTGTCGGTATCGACTTCATCACCAATAGCATGAAAAGTATGGCATTAGGATGTGGTCCGGTGTTAATGTTTTTTTTTAAACAGTTTTACCCTACCAGTAAAAAGTCTGATTAAATTAAAAACTGCTTGTATTTGACCTTTGGTTCAGTAATTCACCCCGTTATTTCATGTTATTGGTGGTGTGTTGGTGTCTGAAAGTTAGTGTCTGAAAGTCACCCCAAGCAAAGGGTTGTCAGTTTGAAGGGAAAAACAGGGTTAACAACTGTAACCCCGGACATGCCCTAACAACATACTTGTCATGTTATTGGTGATGTGTGTCAGTATCGACTTTATCACTAATAGCATAAAAAGTATGGCATTAGGATGTGTCTGGTGTTAATTTTGTCTACCCTACCTGTAAAAAGTCTGATTAAATTAAAACTGTTTGTATTTGATGTTCGGTTCAGTAATTCAATCCCCCCCCCCCCCAAAGTTGGTGCGGCGACTGGCCCATCAATTGTGATTTTGGCCCCACCATTTTTATGTTCTGCCCCACCAACTTGTTTCAGATTTGAAGGTTTCCTAGTGTTAAACTGTTCAATTTTTCACCTCAGCCATGCAAAGCAACCATCCAATATTATATTTTGCCCCACCAACTTGCTCTGAAAAGCTCCACCCATACTGTCTATGAGATGGTCTGGGGGTTCCACGGGTGCGACAGCCCCTGGTAGATTCTGCAGCGCAGCGAGCGAATGTGAGTGGCACGTTCTAAACATGGGGCGACCTTAATTGCTGTAAATTTTAGGTCAAGTTTGATTATGTATCGTATGATTGGTTATTAGTTATGGTTATGGTTATGATTGGTTATGTATGATTATGTACATTTACAGCAATTAAAAGGTAATAACAAAACTGTATTGTGCATACGTTATACCACATTTGGAGTATTGTGTACAAGCCTGGTCTCCAACATATGAGAAAGATTGCTGGATGGTAGAAAGAGTTAAACAAGGGCAACACAAATTATGAATTATCTTGGTAGTTTACCTTATGAAGATAGATTAAAGAAATTGGGTATGTTTTCACTTAGATATAGGAGGAGATATAATTGAAGTCTTCCAATTTGTAAATGGTCAGCATTCTGGATATTTAAAGGGAATGTTTGAGTTCAATAGGGAAAATCGAGGTAGAGGTCATCAGCATAAACTCATTATGAAACAAAGTAGGACTAGGCTATGACAGTAATTTTTCAGTAGAAGGGTTGTAGGACATTGGAATATGCTACCAGGGGATATCGCTGATGCAGTGACACTTGCTTCCTTTAAAATTAGATTAGATACATAATTTACAGAGAAGGGATTAGTTCATAAATACTCGTGGGATTAGCCTTCTTTTATGCAGGTAGAGTAAGGTGATTTGAAGGGGCGAGACAGGTCGCTTGCGCTCGCTTGCGCTCGTGGGAGACGCTCCCACGAGCGCAAGCGAGGTCCCAGACGTCGCCGGGGGATGTGGACCGGTGCTGCCGGTCCCCGAGAGCTCAAGCTGTGCGCCTTAAATGTTCAATCGCTAAAGCCGAAAACTGTTGAACTCCGTAATGAAATCGATCGCTTTGCTTACGATTTTGTTGTATTGTCCGAAATCTGGCTTAAACCCTGTACACCAAATCGGTTACTAGCATTCCCGGGCTATGCTATTAAGCGCTGTGATCGACCTTGGCCTCCACGAGGCTACGGAGGTGTGGCTGTCTTGTATCGCGAGAAGTTCGAGCATAAGCCAATCAAGATCCCTGAGCGAGATAGCACCCTGTCAAAACTCGAATCACTTTGGAGTCTTTTCAAATGGGACAAAAATCGTGTCATCATAGCATCGCTGTACCGACCGCCGCGCCACACTGTAGCCGCCCTTCAGGCCGACTTTGATTCCTTAGAGTTACAATACCAGCACGTAGTTATGCAATACCCCGACTGCCCTATTGTTCTTGTCGGCGATCTAAACTGTGACCTGCTTGCGGTTACCGCTCCGTCTAAACAGTGTTTGCAGGAGTTTGTTTCCAAGTACTCGTTGAACCAATCGATCACCTCCGCGACTTTCACTTCAGGCTCTTTACTTGATGTGCTGATATCCAACCGTGTTTTAGGATCTGCAGGTACCCGTTTCTGTCATTTTAGCCCTCATCGTTTTGTCCGTGCTGTTCTGAATGTGCCTCGCCCGCGTTTTAAGCCAAGTGTCATTACGTGTAGGTCCTTCAGACGGTTTGATCTCGTAGGTTTTGAAGATGCGCTTATGGCAACCGACTGGTCTCCTGTATTTTCTGCCGCAAATGTCGCTGATGCCTGGTCCGCCTTTCTCGAGGGAATGACCCCTATTGTCTCATGCTATGCACCAGTGAAGTCCTTTACTGTACGTAACCCGACCGCCCCTCCGATGTCCGACAGTACCCGTATTTTGATTATGCAGCGAGCCATAGCTCTGAGAGTGTATGGTCATGGCTCAGATCAGTACCGCTCAGCAAATCGCCTTGCTAGAGCTGCGTTCAGGGCTGACAAGCGCCGGTACGTGGGCGACCGCATTCTCGAGCAGGGGAGAGCTAGTTGCTGGAAATCCGCCCGAGACTTATTGGGTAGCAAGAGGTCGAATGCCCAGGTGTTACCATCTACCTCGCATGACGACATGAACGCATTTTTTGTTAATGTCGGTCCGACCGTGGCGGACGAGCTGGAGGCGCAAGGTCCACCTCCCTCTCTCCCCACTCGTTTGCCGAGAGTGGGAGCTTGTTACTTTTCACTGCATCCAATCAGTATGAGTGCCCTACACCGCATCGTCTTTAGTATGCGGAACTCCCCGGCTCGTGGTGCTGACGGCCTCTGCATCCGTATCCTGAAGCTCGCCTTCAATTCCATCGGCCACGTCCTTCTCTTCCTCATCAACTCCTGCATCACGACCAACGACGTGCCTACCTCCTGGAAACACTCCCTTGTGTATCCAATCCATAAATCCGGCAATCCTTCTGATCCTTCCAACTTCCGCCCAATTTCAATACTTCCGGTCATAGCCAAAATAGTGGAGCGGGCGGTGCAACGCCAGCTCTACTATTACCTTTCATCCAACCATCTCCTTGCTCCTACCCAGCACGGTTTCCGCCCGCGGCACTCTACGGAGACGGCGCTCACTTGTATCACTGACCACATGCTCTCGGCTGTCGACTCTGGTAAAATTGCTTTGCTTTGTTTGATTGACTTAAGCAAATGTTTTGACGTCATTCACCATGGAAAACTGTTAGTCAAACTTCAGGCTCTCGGCATAGACACTTTGTGGTTCCAAAATTACTTGCACGGTCACACTCAGAGTGTTAGCTTCCCTGGCTCTGATGGCAAGATTGTAACGTCCACTCCGCGTGATATAAATCAAGGGGTCTTTCAGGGCTCATCGCTCGGACCCATTCTCTTCAGCGCGTTTGCAAATGACTTGAGTCTTCATGCGGCTGATGCGATTGTGGTGCAATATGCCGATGATACTCAAGTCATGATTTCGGAACCAAAATCTTGTATGCCAGCGCTTATCGCCCGCATGGAGTCGGCTCTCGCTTCTCTTGGGGACTACTTTCATTGCAATGGGCTTAAAGTTAACGTAAGGAAGTTCGAACTCCTTACCATCGGATCACGACAAAATTTGCGCTCACTTCCTCAGTTTACTATCAAGTTCCGTGACACTTACCTGGTACCTCACTCAGAGGCACGCAACTTGGGTGTCATTTTTGATCAGCACCTCACCTGGGACGCTCATGTGTCAGCCCTCTGCCGTAAGTGCTGCGGTATCCTTGTCAGTCTATCCCATATCCGTCACTACCTCCCGTCACAAATACTTCCCGAAATCGTCACCGCCCTAGTGTTCTCTCACATTCGTTACTGTTTGGTCGTGTACGGAAACGGCTCTGCCAAAAACCTGCATCGCATTCAAAAACTCATCAACTTTGCAGCGCGAGTCGTTTCCGGAAAACGCAAGTTTGACCACATTTCGGAGGTGCGGGAAGCACTGGGGTGGCTCGATGCTCCCGACCTCTTCCTTTATCAAACCCTCTGTCTTCTCCACAAAGTCCGCAGCACCGCTGAGCCGGAGAGTCTCGCCGGTCTATTTTCTCACAACTGTGAGAGACCGGCGCACTCTCGAACGACCCGACAGGACCACTACCTATCTCTTCCTCGGGTCAGGACAGAGGCCGGAAAGAGGCGCTTTGCCTACCGCGCTACGCGCAATATGAACGGTCTGCCACGCGACTTCGAGTGCATGTCTGCTGGCAAGTTCATGAGAGAGCTGAAGCGTAGCCTGGAGCCAGGGCGCCATACCTGACGTGACATGCGAGGTGCACTGAGTTTTATGCGTGTGTGGAAGTGTGAAAGTGCATGCTGATGTGTTTTGTATTGTACCCTGTGTAACCTGCCAACATGACAAACAACTGTAAAAACCTCATTCGTGTGGATAGTTCATGTTTTAATACATACATACATACAGGTGTGGGGGGGGGGCTGCGACCTCGGATGGGCCCAAGAGGCTCTTTGTTTCACTTTTCTTTTATGTCTCTTTATGTATCGTTTTGGTGATGTCATAGCTTTGGTATTACTGGTACATTTTTCTGTCTGTCAAATGGGAAAAAATATTCACATTAAATGACAAATATTGCTTAGACCTCTCCATACTCTCTTCTTCTATAGGGGCCTCAAGAACTTTAAAATGTCTTTAATCTTGCATCAGCTACAGAGTAGCTTATCAGAGCTTATGCAACTTTATTTTTTCATGTATGATCAATATTTCACAAGAGTATAAATATAAATATTGCTTCAACGAGCGATATTGCATTAGTGTTGCTGGAACCATTTTCCAACTTTCTATTTGGTCGGAGAACCATAGTCTATTTGTTCCACCCCTGACCGCTAGCCACGGCTGTTTTTAGACCAAATCTTCAATGGGAATTGTTCATTTAAATATACAAACTATTAAAAGCTATCGAATATATCATTTCCAGACAGTTAACTAACGTAAAGCAATGGCGAAAAGAAAATGATGTATGTTTCGCCTTTATACGAAACATACATATATGTATTGCCAATACGTATATGTATTGGCTCAATTGCCACTTGCCACCGATTAACCCTATTTGTAACAGGGGGGGGGCGGATTCCGCCCCCCCCCCGCTCAAGTTTTTCGCAGATATATCCAGAACGGATGGCAGCAGGCCCATGAAATTTTGGGACTTCTCATAGAATTAAACTCCGCATTTGGAGTCAAAATTTGGAGATCTTAACCTGAACAGAGGCGGTTCCAGGGCACAATTTTGGGTGGGTTCGGAGGCGACATTTGGCGATAATACGGAAATGCGATCTTCAAGGTTTCTTCCTAACTGCATCAAGTATGAAGGAGTTACATCGGCTTACAGTGATTGCAACAAGTGCAAATTAGTTGATGTTAATGAAATATCATAAAAATTGCATGGCAGAGGCGGTTTCAGGGGCTTGAAAGGGGGGGGGGGTTCCAGGAAGTATTCAATGCTTGGCGGGAAGCCAATAGAGCAATGTAAGGGGCATTTATAGCTATCAAGATGTAAAAGATAGCTTCTGCTTCCATTATTTGCATAATTTATTACTTATAGAGTTTCAGGGGCGTGTTCAGGAACATGAAAAGGGGGGTGACTGGCATGGTGATGACGATATGCCAGCGATAACGGTGCAATATACGTTTAGCTTATAATAATATATGCACATATGATACCGGAAAAGGGAATAAAGTCATTTTTTTGCAGAGGCGCGCTCAGGAATGGAAGAAAGGGAGTCATATTATTGCAAGGAAACTAAGAGGCATGGGCGTAAAATGACATAACATACTGCAGTTTTCGGATGAAACACGCACCACAGGCTACTGTACGAACGATTATAAGATAATAGGCGAGTCAAGGTAGGGTAAAAAGGGGGTAAGCAATGCTACTTGAAGTTGTAAGTGAAATAGTCACTGTTGACTAGTTAGTATCATAATAGCGGATAATATACTTATCGAAAGGTCTTGCGCCGCCCCAGTTTGGATCCTGGATACGCCTATGATGAAGTACAACATACAAAAAGGAACTATCTACGATCAGTAACATATTTATAGTGCTGAGTAGCAACTTGTCTGTGGTTAATACTTTTTCCCAATTTTACCCCCTTTTTCACTAATCTGGTACCGCCTATGGCAAAAAATATGATTTATAACTGTTTTTCTAATGTCTCAATCACATACCATTGCATTTATTTTAAAAAACACATAAAAAATGGTTTTATTACGCATTTACTTCACCCCCATATTGAGTGACCTGCACACGCCTATGATTTTTGAATTTTCAAACGTGACCATCATATATCAATTTCCAATTCAATCTCTATCGATTCCTATTAGTTGTGTTAAAATTGGTCGATAAACATGAAAGCTATGTTGGATCAAAAATACCACTAACATTTGTAGTTTTTGCCCCCCTGTTGCCCCCTATCCCAAATTTATATTTTTGTATTATTATTTATAAATGTAGATCGTGTTGAGGGGAACCAAACACCGTTTCATTTTTGAAAATCGGACGGGTAGATCTCGAGATCTCCGGGGGGCGGAATCCGCCCCCCCCCCTGTTACAAATAAGGGTAGCCAGGAGCCTGTTACAAATAGGGTTAAGTTTTTACTAGTTGGGAATCATAAATATTGGATCCATTTACCTATGTTATCGACATGGCCGAGAAAAAAACAAATACAAACAAAACGAAGAAATCCTATAGTGTTAATATGTGTTTTGGACCAATAATATTATCTTCTTCGTCCTGTCTCATGGTTTGATGACTCTAATCTCCTCTATTTTCTTTTTCTTTCTCTCCCATTCTCCCATTCTCCCATTCTCCCATTCTTCCATTCTCCCATTCTCCCATTCTCCCATTATCCCATTATCCCATTCTCTCATTCTCTCATTCTCTCATTCTCTCATTCTCTCATTCTCTCATTCTCTCATTCTCTCATTCTCTCATTCTCTCATTCTCTCATTCTTTCATTCTCTCATTCTCTCATTCTCTCATTCTCTCATTCTCTCATTCTCTCATTCTCTCATTCTCACATTCTCCCATTCTCCCATTCTCCCATTCTCCCATTCTCCCATTCTCCCATTCTCCCATTCTCCCATTCTCCCATTCTCCCATTATCCCGCCTCTCCGCCTCTCCGCCTCTCCGCCTCTCCGCCTCTCCGCCTCTCCGCCTCTCCGCCTCTCCGCCTCTTCTCTCTTCTCTCTTCTCTCTTCTCTCTTCTCTCTTCTCCCTTCTCCCTTCTCCCTTCTCCCTCCCTCCCTCCCTCCCTCCCTCTGCCCGGGACAGGCGACAGCGCGGCGCTGGTCTATTATCCGGCGGGTGGTTTTGATCCTTTCATCATTGGGGCCCAATCAATATGTGATATACGGTCTCCGAGTGGGCTGATCCCTGCTGAAAGGCCCCCCGCTGACCGGCAAATAGACGCGTCCCTCGCACCTTTCTGAATTAGTTCATCAGCCAGGATCATGCCGGCACAGCATTGTCATGCAAATGCCCGGCCAAAGAGGATTATCGATTGAAAAACAAACTACGCATGTCCGACGAGCGTGTAAGCGTCCGATACTGTTGCCAATTACCCCAGCTCTCTATTCAGGTGCTGTAGTGTTAAATCGCGGGTGTCTGTAAACCGAGAAGCGCGGACTAGAGAGACGCGAGGCGAGGCGAGTGGGCGGACAGCCGTGATAACCGGCGGTGCTGGCATTCACAGCAGGACGGCCGCCCCGCCCGCAGCAGGACTCCGTTCATCCCCGCCCACAGCAGGGCTCCGTTCATCCCCGCCCACGGTCCGGCATCCCCTCAGCGGTGCCATGTCCCTTCACCGGCACCAGCTCAGTCGGTACCGTGTCCCTCCACCGGCACCAGCGCAGCGATACTGAGTCCCTTCACGGCACCAGCTCAGCGATACTGTGTCCCTTCACCGGCACCAGCTCATTCGGCTCCTATAGCACCAGGTCCCGGCACCGCTGTACCCTGTCCCGGCACCTCTGTACCCTGTCCCGGCACCTCTGTACCTTGTCCCAGAACATCTGTACTCAGTCCCGGCACCTTTATACCTTTTCCTGACATTTCCAAGTGCCCAGTCCCAACATCTCTCCCCGCCGATCTCACAACTGCCAGATTGCCATCTGCGTAAAGCGCTTCCGACCGGCAGAACAATTATCTCTGCGTAAAGCGCTTCCGACCGGCAGAACAATTATCTCATCGACACCAGCCGGGCCCAAATTTGTCCGCCTTCTGTGTAGGCGCCGGTAAGCCGCGAGTGACAATGCCGGCGCACTCGTCACAACCCATGGCGCGCGCGCAGATCATTCCGCCGCATTAGCCGCGCACCAGTCACTAATTTGTCTCGGAAGCGGCGCGTCTGAGCCGTTAGCGGCGCAATCACGCCGCTCGCGCGCCACAACTGCCGCCGGTGTGAGATAGCATCTCGGTCAGAGCGCGTGCCGCCACCTGCCCGCCCCAGCTGCCTACCAGCGTCTCCTCACTGAGAGGACGCTGGGAGGACGGAGGAGTCGTCCTCTCCTCAGTCCTCAGTCCTCACACCTGGGGCTAATCTGGTGTGCCGCCGCCGCCGCCGCCGCCGCCGCCGCCGCCGCCGCCGCCGCCGCCGCTCCGACCGGTACGGCGTGGAGATAGCGTGTTTGTGGGGTGGCCATTGTGGCGCCGCTGAAACAGCAATGGCTTCTGTTCAGTGGCTTTATCTGGTGTTGTTAGCTGTTATAGGTTGTCGTGTTTAGTGAGCCGATGAGCCAGACACAATCGGTGTTGAAGTTGTTCAAATAACTAAATCATTTAAATTTAAGAAGTGAAATCGAATAACCAAAGTAAAGTGTGGTTCTACTTATATGCGAAAAAGAAATAAAAATATCAACTTTTAGAATCGTATTTTAATGTCTGATAAATGTGAATGATATGGACATGGAAATATATAAATAAGAATGAAATATCTTATAATTCGATAAATACGGCAAGAATTTTCACGACGAACTACTCGGTATAGTTGGGAGAACAGGGGAAGACAAACGATTGCCATTAAAGTAGCTGATCTCAGCGTATGCTAAGTAGGATCAAAACATCAGTATAATTTAATAAATTAAATATACCTTATATTTAATATACATTAAAAGGGAAGACGGTTGATATTGCCATGATAATTTGATGTGTGAATGTGCTGTCTCATTTTTCTCTAAAAAAAGAAGAAAAAAAGTTTTGAAATACAATTTATTGTACTTTTGAAAGTATATTGGGCTTAATGAGTGAACAAGCTTTTTGCCTAAGAAACTCTGAAATTATAAGGTGATATTTAAAACTATTTGGTAAAAATATATGTGCTATGAGGCACAATGTACGATAAATAATTTACTAACATCCAAAAAAGAAGTTCATATACAAACTTGTTACCTGCTGAACTGCGATTGGCAGTCCACTCAGATAATCTGAAGGCGAATGTCAAGTTGCAATTATTAAACAAAATCTAGTTTTAATGTGCAGTGGAGAGCGATCCTGGAAAGCATCTACGCATCTAGCCAGAGCCTACGCGGCAACACTTGTATTTTAATCTAACCTTAAAGTATAATTGATAAATTATCTAACCTACAACGTAGGCATACCTTTTGAAATATATGAATTTGTATTGTTATTGCAAGGAGTTTAGTCTTGGGCGACAGAGTTTTGTGTTAATGCATTCGCGACAACCCATCTATAAACTCCGTCTGTTTGGAAAGTAGATGACCGATCTGTAAACGGAGCCGCATCTTTTCACAGACCAGCCGGTTAAATCGCTCGAACACTAGTTTGAAGGGTGGAAATCAGCAGCACGAGTGGAGCAGGGGTGGCCACAATAGGACATCTAAAGCCTCTGCTGTAAATCATATCAGCTGTTTGGAGAGCAGCGGGGAGGTGCTCGACAAACGATTCCCTCGCGCCGCACGGGGCACAACCCTGTCACCGCCCTCCAGCGTGCCCGAAACAATCACCCTGAGCGGAGAGTTCTCATGGGAGCCGCTCTGAGAGGCTCCCCAGCCAAACAAACAGGCCCGAGCGGCGGTGGCGGCAGCTCGAGCCGCCCGCAGTGTGAGAAGATGACAGCCAGCATGTGTTGGCGATTATCCCTGCGGTTGGCATCCTATTTACAGATGTGATAATCGCTTGTTTTCCGTCCGGCCGTGTTGGTGTGGGCGCCTTCAGTCCGCGGCTAAGCCGCTCTCCGCTCGACGTGTCTGCCGTCGTCTCCCGTCGTCTGCCGTCGTCTCCCGTCGTCTGCCGTCGTCTGCCGTCGTCTGCCGTCGTCTCTCCCCTCTGCCACTCTCCCGCGTCCTCGCCGCATGTGCCCACAGCGGATAGCGCGGCGTCCACCGATCAACGACGCGCCAGGCGCACCATGGGTAAATGATGCAGAATCACCGGCATTGAATTTAATTTCAACTGGATAATGTCGAAACAAACGAAATCAACTGGACAATATTCCATTATGAACGCAATAATTCCTCGGCCAAATTCGAGGAAAGTCCGAAATCGGCGCAGGTGCCGGGCGCCGACACACCACGAGCCTGCGGGCACGCAGCCTGCGTGCCCGTACCATGCGACCCGAGCCTGTCAGCGTGCCAAAAGTCCCGACCCGACCACTCGACTGGGCCTTCACTGATCCGCGTCTCTGGCCGCGGGGCGTCGGCACGCAATTAAACAGTGTAGCCGCGCGTCGTGGCCCCACAACTTATGGCAATTAACACACATTACAAACAAATTAATCTAACTGAACCTAATTACGGAGAGAATGTCGACCGTGCAAATAAGGAGACTCTATTAACTATTATCCCTGCCGACTTAATTAGGGGAATTGTGGAGCGCGGTGCGCCGCGGGGCGCGTGGGGATGGGCAGGGGAGGGGCCGAGGGGGCGACCGTCACACGCCACCAGAGGGGGATCCGCTCCCCCTTTGTCCGGGCGCCGCCACTTTGATGCATATTTAAGGAGCCGTTTCAGCCGGGTGAGTTTGGGGTGAAGTGGCTCGGTGACAGTCTAGCACGGTGGTCCCCATAGGCTGTGACATGCTAGCTGTGACAGTTGTGACAGCTAAAGTTTGACAATCAAGCTGAGGCAGCTTGGCTGTGACAGTGGGGTTGTGACTTCCCGCACAGTTCATCCCAGCTCCGTGAACCTAACATGAGGACGCCAGCCCTATCACCGCCTGTGCCACGTGAGCCTTCTACTCTGTAACACTAAGCTGGCAATGCAGTTGCAGTAACTGCAGGGGCGTAGTTTCTCAAAATCAGTTAACCCGCCATTGACTGGGGGAGGCGTTTAACGCCCCCCCCCCTGATGAATTTGCGTAATAGCTAAAAAACGAATAGCGCTATCAACGTGAAACCTGGGATACCTTCTTATAAATCACGTTTACGTTTTCTGTGAAAAAATAAAGCAATTTCGTCGAAAAAAATCGAATTATATCGAATTTAGTGACGTCACTACACACGAGTTTGACACCAAAATCAGCTCAACTTTGCCAGGCCATAGAAATGCCATATTTAAAGCAAAATGCAATCGAAAGGCTCTAAGACAGAAATTTGTAAGGAATACAAACTGGCTATCTCGGAATTTGGGAAATTTTGGGTTTTGACCTAACAAAAATGGGGAAAAAAATGGTAGAAAATCCCGACGAAATCGAATTTTTCAAAGATATTCAAAAAGCCGGAATATATGTCAGAGAACCACATATGGGAAACTACCATACCAAATTTCAGATTGATACATATTTTTTCACTGACGTATGGCATCTAAAGTATGGCTAACTCATGACATCATTTAAAAAAAAAAATCCTTTTTTGACCAGATACAGACAAATAAATTGCACCACTGTATTTCTGAGACAAAACTGGTCTAGAAACATGCCTTTTTTATTTAGATTTATCAATTAAATTTTTTACCTTCAGTGACCTGACCTTGACCTGAACTTGACATTACCTTCACGTTAATGAAGTCATGTGGTAAAATGACTATCACTATCGAATTATACGTGGCAAATAACCCATAAAACATGTGTTGCATGACTTTCGTAGATATTTTAAGCATAGTGACTTTTTGTGACCTGACGTTTACCTTGACCTTGGCCAACAATATAACTTTAGGTCATGCGGGATGTGTATCATACCTTTGGCAGCACTTTGGGTGATCATGGTCGTAATTGAAGGCTTTGGATGGAAAATATGGCCCATAAGCTCAAATACGTTGATTTTGACCATTGACCTGACGGTGACCTGACATTTGACCTCACGTTGACATTTTTGATTATGTTTTAGATTTATCTCATTGAGAACTTTTGATTGCCGCCTTGCGCGTCTCGCTGTGAGCATTGGTTCGGAATATAACCAGGGGGCGTTTAACGCCCCCCCCCCCCCCCTCCCCCTTCCCTCCCTCCCCCAGTCAATGGCGTTCGGCTGAGACCTCAGTCAATGCCGGGTTAAGGGGCTGCACCCAGGTACAAACTATCAAACCAAAAACGTTTATTCTCATCTCATTTGACCATCATGAATAACTGCTTTGTTCGATATACAAGACAATATATTATTTTTAATTTTAATTTGTCCCGGTATTTTTCCCTTCTCCCTCTTAGTTGTTGTACGTTAAATATCTGCTTTTAAGTTGAGGGGGCTGAAGACCCCTCAACTGAATAGGTCCTTCATCCTACACTCCTGATGGTAACCACAATTTTACGTAGATAGTCGATGACATTATTTGCGTGATTTACGATATCGTGACTGTTCTCATGCAAGGCACAATGGTGACATGGTAAAGTATGAGTTTGGATCTTCTTAGTACATTTCCGGCAATTTATACGCCGAAAAGGCTGTTAATCGCGTAACATTTTCAGCGTTTACATTAAGTTAATTACACAGCTAACTATTGCTAATGCATGTAATTACATTACCAGAAGTGATAGTGTGTCCTGCCCGTTAAATGCTATAATTGTCTTATCGAAAGTGGTTGTAGTGTCCACCATTGACACCTTTCTGATGCAAGAGTGACAAAAGGGAATAACTGATATATGCTTGCTTTCTATGTAGACAACCAACACAATTTAGCTAATTGCTTTTACCGTAGAAGTCAAAGCTCCTTTAAGATAATTTGTGATATCACGGTAAGCCATTTGCTTTCAGTCCTACTCTTATTCGATGAGCTAACTCGTGCGCCGTCTGAGCATCACTATTAAATCCCTGGTCAATGCGTTGAACAAAATTGTTCAATTTTGTCTCCCCCCTAACACAAAAAAAAACTAGCATTAATTTCTGGAAGAATTGCTATCACCAATACACCACAAAATACAAACCCAAACTTAACAAACTTAACGTCATTAAATGTATTGCAACTGCATCGTTAGAAAACGAAACAAAAGCATAAAACATGCGACATTGGGTCCTATTTATTTCCTCTTTATGAATAATGAGCTTCATAGCAGCACTCAATCATATACTTGCCATCAGCCTTCCGCTTAACTTGAAAACCACAAATACAACAGTCAGTTATGACCTATGATTATATTGATATGCTTTCCAATGAAACCCCTTGCTAACTTCTGTTCCAGCGCGAATAAACGTTTTCTACAGACAAAGCATATAAGTATGGGATTTAGGTTCAATCCCGTTTCGATGGAAGCTCATCTGAGTCTCCTGTCATGCAGCCATCTTTGTGGCCTCAGATGTTGACAGCACACCCTCCGAAAGCACAATGTCTACAACCCTCCTACGCGAGGGACTGTGGATTACACGTCAGTGTACGCGAGGGACTGTGGATCACAATCAATCTAAGCCTAAGCATTGGAATAACTTAACCGCCATTGACTGGGGTCTCAGCCGAACGCCATTGACTGGGAGGGGGGGGGGTGTTAAACGCCTCATGGTTATCTTCCGAGCCAATGATCGCAGCGAGACGCGCAATGCGGCATTCGAAAGTCCCAATGAGAATCATCTAAGTATACTCGAAAGTTTCACATTGAGGTCATATGTCAGGTCACGGTCAGGCCAAAGGTCAAAATCGAGGTATTTGAGTGTTTGGGCCATAGTTCCATCCAAAGCCTTCGATTGCGACCATGATCACCCAAAGTGTTCTCAAAGGTATAATACACATTCCGCATAAGCTAAAGTGAGATTGTTGGCAAAGGTCAAGGTCAAAGTCAGGTCACAAAAGGTCACTATGCGCAAAAGATTTACGAAAGTCATGCAACATATGTTTCATGGGTTATTTTACACGTATAACTCGATGGTGATAAGTCATGTTATCACCTGACTTCATTAAAAAGAAGTTGGTGTTAAACTCAGGTCAGGATCAGGTCACATAAGGACAAAATTCGGAGATGATAAATAGAAATACAAAATATATGTTTCTGGGCCAGTGTTGCCTCGGAAATGCAGTGGTGACGTTCCTTTGTTCGTGGCTGGTCATTACAAACCCAAACCAAATCATTAAAAAATACGTCACGAGTTACCCATACTTTAGAAGCTATAAGTCAGTAAAAATTGTGATATTGTTTTAAAATTTGGTTTAGGAATTGCCCATATGTGGTTCTCTAATACATATTCCATTTATTTTTAATATCTTTGAATAGTTTTATTTTGTGCGTTTTTTTAAAGAAGATTTGTTTTAATTGTTTTGGATTCAAAACCACAAGTTTTACAAATCCGAGACGGCCATTTTGTATCCCTTGCCATTTTCTATCTTGTGACGTATTTTGATTGCATTTTGCTCAAAATATGTCATTTGCACGGTCTGTTAAAGTGTAGCTGACTTTGTCGTCAAACTCGTGTGTAGTCACTAAATTCGCTATATCTCGAATTTGTTTAGACGAAATTGCTTTACTTTTTTCATAGATGACGTAACATTGATGTAGAAGAAGATACACGAAGTTTCACGTTGATAGCGCTATTTCTTTTTAGCTATTGCAAAAGTTAGGGGGGAGGGCGGCGTTAAACGCCCTCCCCCAGTCAATGGCGTGTTAACCCGCGACTTACTGAGGGCTAGTTTTTGCTCCCCCTCCCGTTATTTTGCAATATCTTGTAAAAAAACACTCGCATCGTCACCAAACTTTCCGTACGTTCTCTCTCATCAATTTGACATATGTTGCATAAAGGAAAAGATTAGTTTTTGATAGGTCAATCGGGAATGACGTCAGAGTGACGTCATGTTCTGCGTTTGTGTTGAAAAATAAGGGTTTGCGGAAAACGCTGTCAAAAGTGCATCTTTTAAGATAAATTAAATTGTCATATATAAAATGATTGAAAATAGACTCAGCTATCAAGCTGCTATCTCGCATTGTCGAGTTTTACTGCATTTCAAAACTTTGAGAAATCCATTTTTTTCATTTTTTTACAATATCTTAAAAAACAGAGTTATAAAAAACAGGAATATTTGTGATTGATACATGTTCGGTGAATATGTGTACCAAATTTTAAGACTAGATCTTCAAAAATGATTGACTTATGACCTTTAAATGACAAACATCGACCAGCTCTCACAGAATTACTAAGCATAAAAAAATGCATTTCCTTTTTGCTTTTTACTCTATTTCTACGGAACAAAAAATGTTCTAAGGTCATTTGTCGCGATCTAGGCGAAAAAAACATAAGCATGTGTTACAACGCCTAATGACGGTAATCTACAGTTTGAAATCGTGATCTCGGATGACCTTGACCTGACCCAAGGCCATAAATAGCTTAGAATGGTACTTAGAAGTGTCAGACACACGAATCATACCGATCTATCGACTGCTTATGCGTTTAATATCGCAATTTTGCGCGAAAATACCATCCATCGAGACCACATGACACAGTCAAGCATTTTGTCTTTGACGTGACCTGTGACGTTATCGGTTACCCTGAGGTCAACAATATTAAGTTTTCCGATATATTTGTCCGGGATATCGATTTCCGCTTGAATATTTTTAATATGTCCAGTAGTTCCAGAGATCCGAGGGGAGGGGCAAAAAATAGCCCCCCCCCCCCTCTCCTCCCCCCCTACCCCCAGGAAGTCGCGTTATGGAAAGTACCCCAGTAACTCGCGGGTTAAAGGGAAATATTCACCTTTTTCCACAAAAATGGGTTATTACTTGAAATATATGGACGAGACCAAAATATATTGTACATTGATCACATTTTGCAAATAAACATTCCTACCTCAAAGATATTTAAAGTTATAGTTGATAGCGATCCAAGCTTATACCGGTCAGTACTCAGCA
This sequence comes from Chirona hameri, assembly GCA_036785665.1. Classification (NCBI taxonomy): domain Eukaryota; kingdom Metazoa; phylum Arthropoda; class Thecostraca; order Balanomorpha; family Balanidae; genus Chirona; species Chirona hameri. Next base: position 18,224 of record JAXIVJ010003842.1, read on the forward strand.
AGTACTTCGAAACTAACTCAATAAATTAGCCTCCCTACGCATTGTTATTTATCATGAAGGTATGCAATATGTTTCCTGTACTCTATCGTTTGCGAATATGTGCCAAAGTTTTATGAACAATCAACAAGCATTTGAAAAAAGTGCTTTGGAATCGGCAGTTTAGCTTGGCCCCGGACGGCGACCTATTCAGTGTATGCGACTTGTTGGGAAAGGCGAGGTATTCAACGTTGAACAGATTGATACAAAAGCGCCAGATATGTCGCGTTTCGCCAGTGGCAGGAAAACACCGATCATGAACTCCGAAAGAAGTATATGTACTTGCTTTCTAATTTGCCCAAACTTCCAACTTCGAATTAGTGAATAATTGTATTTCATTCTTAAATTTAGATCACATCATTGTTATACCATAACGTAAGCCTAAGAAATTGTTGCTAAAAAAAATCAAAAGGTGAATATTTCCCTTTAAGGCTGAGGCTCCCAGGTTCAGCCATGTGCTTTAGGAACAGAGCAAACATACAAAATAAGACAAGAACTGGCGAATCCAAGAGGGAGCAAAGAGGACGTGTCCCCACTAAAAATGCGCCCTTAATCGGCCATGACGCCATGACGCGTTTGTGCCGATTACAAGCAATCGGTTTTAAAATTACACAAAACTGTCATTCCATTTATGCTTACATCTTTTCATTTCCCAATGTATATTTCAGTATGCGACAAAATGAGTCCGAGATTTATCGCCTGAGTGCATTATCTTAGCCTTTATAGCACTTCTATTGCTGCCCTGGTCAACATCAAGGTCATCTACAATGGCAGGTTGAACCTCAAAAAAGCTTACGAAGTATGCCTCTCGCATCCTTTCAACTCGCATGTAAAATTATGAATGCAAATTATGAACAGTGAAGGAATCACCCACCAAACATTAATGGCATGGGTTTTCGCGATTCAAGAGCCCTTCTTGCATCCTTCTTGCAAAACTACACGCGTATCGAAACGGGTTTGAATAAATACTTACAGCTACATATTCATACCGTTACCATGATCCTGCAATATGCGGCAACAGGTATATTCCAAGAAAGACCATTGCGTGCCGTGATATCAATTTGTTATCACGCGCTGATTAAACTGATTAAAATGTAGCATGACGTCAACATGGACATTCTCTCTGTTGTAAAGGCACCAATGCGATATTTTATGTCACTTTTTGAAGACCCATGATAGGGATGACATTTTCGTTAAGGGAAATGTCTCACAAAACGGATGTGAAGTATGCATTTCAAGTTTTATATTTTTGTCAAATATCAAACCGGTTTGAGTTAACGATATCAGCGAAACCATGCAAATGAATAATGGTGTTCAAAATGTCAACATCATTGATCGATTCTTTATTTATTTAAATATATAACAGGGAATATTCCATCTTTTTTAATTGTGTCAGATGAATATTGTTCGTACTGCTTCATATGGAATGACGAGTAAAATACGAGTATAATCGTCACATTTACTAAAAACATTGTTTTGGTTCCAAAAACAATCAGTCTACATGTTGGACTCATACCACTAAGATCACTAAAATTTGCACGGCCAAACACCTTTCGAAAATTAACACGTATTCGTAAATCCACTGTCACAAAACTCTCTGAAATGTTTAGCGTGCTACGTATGCCCAATGCGGTGTACACACATAACTGGTCGAAATATCAAGGATTTATTTTAAAACTATTTGAATTGCGTAGTCACTCCAGTTGCTTGTAGTCTCCAAATGTAGATTAACATTTCAAAGCGTGCAATGGCGTCGTCACACTCTCAAAATTAGTAAGGACTAATCCAAATGCACTTCAACATAGGACCATATTAGGGATGACTGAAAATTATTAGTGACAATGTCCCTAGAGTCCACACTGGTAGCGAGCACTGGTAGCGACGACCATGGAAGTGTGCCTTTGGGAAGTCAGCTCAAAGCGCAGGCACGTGGCCAGGATTTCGCCCGGGGGGGGCATCGAAAGTGCCCCCCCCCCCCCCTCTGACCCACCCAGGGGCCCTTTCGGTCTGGTCAGGGCCCCTGCGACCTGCACAGGGGCCCTTTGAACTTCTTAGGGGCACTCTATTATGTCCAGGGGCCATCCAGACTGCTCAGGGACCATTCCGACCTGGTAAGGGACTGCGCTGGCTGCTGTGTCGCCCTGCCGACATGCTCAGGGGGCCATCCGACTTGCCCTGGGACCCCTCCGTGCTGGCTAGGGGTCCATTCGGCATGTTCAGGGACCCTTCTGACCTGCCCAGGGGCCCTTTTGGTCTGATCAGGGGCCCTCTGACCTACACAGGGGGCTCTTTGAACTTCTCAGGGGCCCTCTAGTCTGTCCAGGGGCCCTCCAGCCTGATCAGGGGTCCTTTCGACCTGGTAAGGGACTGCGCTGGCTGCTTGTCGCCCTGACGACATGCTCAGGGGCCCTACCGACCTGCCCAGAGGCCCCTCCGACCTGCCCAGGGGCCACTCTGTGCTGGCTAGGGGCCCATTCCGCATGCTCAGGGCCCTTCTGACTCGCCCACTTTCGGTCTAGCTAGGAGCCTCTCTGACCTATACAGGGGCCTCTTGAACGTCCATCGGGCCCTCTGGTCTTTCAGAGAGGGCCCTGGTGGCCCTAAAGGACCTCTGAAGTGCTCTAGTCTCCAGAATCTTAGAGAGCTACCCATGATACCCAGCTTCGCGCAGTCTCGTCGGCCTCGGGCCCCCCCCCCCCCCCCCCCGAGGCCTCTTGGCTACGTGTCTGTGAAAGCAAAGCGTGACCGCAAAAGATGTCAATGAAGCGATTACGTTCAGACCATACTCACGACGACCATACTCACGACGACTGACCAGTACATGCACCGTATGCAATATGCATGTTCAAATCAGTCGGGCTAAAAATCAAAGAATGTTTCACCTTTGTATTGGTTTTGAACTGAGATAGCCATTATCTTTGGCCGTCATTGAAAGGTCGAAAATACTAAGGTCATTTTCCCCAAAACTTAGCCGTTTTTAAGCAATTTAATTTATCATTTGCAAAATGGGTCTAGGTTAGTCTGATTGGGTCAAAATGGGTCTAGGTCTAGGTCGCCAAATTATGCTGATTGGCGGACAGCTACTTCAAGATTGTTGGTCCTGGAAGTCACACGACCTGTATTCCTCGAACCTTGGTTGGATTACCGAGTACGATATAAACAACGGCCAACGCGATAGGTTTCGGTCTAAGTTGAAGTTGTTCATGCTGTTTGAAGTCTCAGTTATCAAGGCATTGACTGGGGTCCTCAGCCGAACGCCATTGACTGGGGGAGGGGGGGGGGAGGGGCGTTAAACGACCCTGATCATCTTCCGAACCAATGATCGCAGCGAGACGCGCAATGCGGCATTCGAAAGCTCTCAATGAGATAAATCTCTCAAACATTTGAGATAAATCTCTCAAACATGCTCAAACATTTGAAAGTGAGGTCAAATGTCATGTCACGGTCAGGTCAAATGTCAAAATCGCGTATTTTAGTTTATGGGCCATACTTTCCAGCAAAAGCCATCGATTACCACTATGATCACACAAAGTGCTGCCAAAGGTGTTATACACATGGGCTAAAGTGAGATTGTTGGCAAAGGTCAAGGTCATAGAAATTCACTATGCGCAAAATATCTACGAAAGTCATGCAACACATGTTTTATGGGTTATTTGCTCCGCATAATTCTATAGTGATAGTCATTTTGCCAACTGCATTAATGTGCGTGAAGTTATTGTCAAGTTCAGGTCAAGTTCAGGTCTCTGAAGGTCAAAATATGAAATTAATAAATATAAATAAAGAAGGCATGTTTATGGCCCAGTTTCCTCTCAGGAATACAGTGCTGACATTCATTTGTCTGTATCTGGTCAATAAAATAAAAAACGCAATAAAAAAAAGATGAAGTCATGATTTACCCATACTTTAGATGTCATAAGTCCGTCAAAAATGGAGATATCTGTTTGCAATTTGGCATAGTAGTTGTCTAGGTATAGTTCTCTGACATATCTTCATGTTTGTTTAATATTTTAGAAAGTTTTGATTTTGTGATAATTTTCCCCCATTTTTTTTTTGTTTTTAAATTGGGGGTCAAACACTAAAATGTGTTTTTTTAATCCGATATAGTTGGTTTGTAGCCCTTGCAATTTGCTATCTTTTGTCGTTCTTCGATTGCATTGTGCTTCAAATGTGGCATTTGTACGGCCTGGCAAAGTTTAGCTGATTTTGGTGTAAACCTCGTGTGTAGTGACGTGACTGTCACTAAATTCGCTATAACTCGAAACAAAAAATCGACGAAATTTCTGCATTTTTTTTAAACAAAAGACGTGACCATGATTTATAAGAAGGTACCCGAAGTTTTACGTTGATAGCACTATTAGTTTTTCAGCTATTGCACAAATTCATCAGGGGGGGGGGGGGGCTACGTCATTGTGTTCTGTACACAGTTCCACAATGTTTGTATTTAAGACGCCATAATTGTCTGAAACGATTGAGCTGCCAAATGGCAGCGTAAAGGTTTTATCCATAGTTCTATAGCTCAATAATGACGTCATTTTCCCAAATTTAAAAACGAATTTGTATAAAGTTAAGTGACTTTTCGAGATAAAAAAATATCACCGTCGTTTTCAGAATCACTTACTTCATATTTTCGACTACAACCAGCGTATATTTGACAGCTTTTAGAAAGGTGAAACATTCCCTTTAAGCGGCATGACGGTACTATTCAGTATATAATATTCATATCAGTGACCAGCATGCGGATATCAGGGCTGGTACCAGCTGGCTCCGAATGAAAATACTACAGGATTGCCATACCTCTTGCATTTGGAAGGAACACAAATTATATTAACCTAAGTGGGATCTAAATTATCAATTTATGGAATATGTTCTACAATAAGTTCATAATTATTTATGCAGATTGGTTGGTAATTGGTATCACATGCGTCAACCTCGTGGTGTGCCGATGCTACGAATAGTACCGTTTTGCGAAATATGTGAATTAGTCTACACCTATGCCGCCTGTAATTCGAAGCCTGATATCTCTTTATCAGTCAGTGTTTTTCATCTACGGAACCAATTCGGACTGTTGAGCCATTTCCCGTTCCCATTTTCCGCCGCCATTTGTTTTCCCGCTGTCAGCCTGAAGCAGGCCGCCGCCACCAAATTGATTTCATTATCAGCCGCTTGTTCAATTTGACGGAAGTTCATTAAAACCTACTTCAGCGCCGGCGAAATCACTTTGAACGCCCGTAAACCCCAAGTGATTGGTTAATTGGCCCGGTGACGTCACGCGGCCGCCAGGTGATGGTGTGATAATTGAGGCGGCGACCAATGGGCGGCGGCGGCGTCCCGGTGGGAGGAGCTTGCGAGTGTCGGGCGGCGGCGGTGGCGGCGGCGACTGCTGGTTAGCCCGCTCCGCCTGCCGCGCCGGCCCGGACCGGAACCCTGTATCCCTGAGAGTGACCCTCAGGCCTCAGATAGGCTCATCCATCGGGACAGTTGGGCCGAGTGACCCTCCCTTCTGCAACGCTGACATAATCGTGCACCCTGTGACTGGCGCATAGGACCCAGTGTGGCACGGTGACATTTGGTGGAGTTTCGGAGAGACCAGGCAGTGGACTCGTTGCAGTCCATATCACAGACGGAGGACTCGCTGTACTCCGGGTCACAGACGGTGGACTCGCTGTACCCCGGGTCACAGACGTCAATGTGCTCGGCTGAGATGGAGGTCTCGGTGGAGGTGGGCACCGAGCAGCTGGCGGTACCGGTGCGGCTGGACACCCCGCCCCGCCTGAGCACCACCCCGCCCCGACTCAGCAGTCCGGCCCAGCTGAGCAGTCCGCCTGGTCAGGACAGCCCTCCTCCGCAGCTCGGCAGCAGCCCAGCTCGGCAGCCGGTGGCTGAGACCAGCAGTAACCGACACAGCATCGCGGCAATCCTGGGCCTCAGTCAGCGACTGCAGTCACGACAGACACCAGGTGAGAGGGGGAGACTGGAGAGTTGCAGGAGAACTCAAATCCGACACCCGGTCTGTGATGGTAGTCTAGTGGCCGACGACGCTGATCCAGGCCTGAGAAAAGTGAAGACTGGTCCTGTACTGATTCACAGGAGTGGTGCCACGGGTGTCGTCCTCGGAAGACTGGCAGGCACTGGCGGATCCAGGGGGGATGGCCACCCCCCCCCCCCCCCCCAACTGCCTGAAATCGGCGCAAAATTGACACATTTAATTATATAGACGAAAATCCAAGCAACTTTTACCAAGGAAAGATTGTTTTAAATCAGCTATCAATGCATAAGCAAGCGAAATCCGACCAGGTTTTCAGAATTGTGTGGGACTTTTGGGGATCCCCTCCCCCCTCCTCCCAACCACCCAAGTCACATGTCACATGTCACATCTAGCACCCTGCTCCAGGATTGCTTCACTGTTTGCCTGTTGCTTCCGTTCTTTTCCACAGTTGCTTCATGATCGCTGCTGCTGGCATGAATGTTGCTTCGTGCCTCGTGAGAAAAAAGCATACCCGACTCAAGTTGTTGATTGTTACAGCTCAAACTTAAATGAGCTGAAGGTTCGGCATCGTTCGTCGCTGATATTTGGATGTGACTCATTCTTGATGCTTGTTCAATGCCAATTTCCTATTGTATCATAATCGTATTACTCTGTGGCTGATGTTGATTGTCACATCGCGTCCACGATACATCGCTCATCGTCACATCGCGTCCACGATACATCGCTCATCGTCACATCGCGTCCACGATACATCGCTCATCGTCACATCGCGTCCACGATACATCGCTCATCGTCACATCACGTCCACGATACATCGCTCATCGTCACATCACGTCCACGATACATCGCTCATCGTCACATCACGTCCACGATACATCGCTCATCGTCACATCACGTCCACGATACATCGCTCATCGTCACATCGCGTCCACGATACATCGCTCATCGTCACATCACGTCCACGATACATGGCTCATCGTCACATCGCGTCCACGATACATCGCTCATCGTCACATCGCGTCCACGATACATCGCTCATCGTCACATCGCGTCCACGATACATCGCTCATCGTCACATCGCGTCCACGATACATCGCTCATCGTCACATCGCGTCCACGATACATCGCTCATCGTCACATCGCGTCCACGATACATCGCTCATCGTCACATCGCGTCCACGATACATCGCTCATCGTCACATCGCGTCCACGATACATCGCTCATCGTCACATCGCGTCCACGATACATCGCTCATCGTCACATCGCGTCCACGATACATCGCTCATCGTCACATCGCGTCCACGATACATCGCTCATCGTCACATCGCGTCCACGATACATCGCTCATCGTCACATCGCGTCCACGATACATCGCTCATCGTCACATCGCGTCCACGATACATCGCTCATCGTCACATCGCGTCCACGATACATCGCTCATCGTCACATCGCGTCCACGATACATCGCTCATCGTCACATCGCGTCCACGATACATCGCTCATCGTCACATCACGTCCACGATACATCGCTCATCGTCACATCACGTCCACGATACATCGCTCATCGTCACATCACGTCCACGATACATCGCTCATCGTCACATCGCGTCCACGATAGTCAGAAATGTGCATGCGCGAAGTGGCACGTTTCAGCGCTATGCTTCGATGAGATAATATGACTGGGTAGTGGGTCATGTGTAAAGAAATGGAATTAAATGTCTGACGGCTGCATGGCGCAGTCACTAAGGCTGCCCACAACTACCACTGTTACTGTCCCATCGCCCTTGCTGTCGTTGACCGCCAACCCAGTCCGTTCGCCTGTCCTGCTGTTTTCATAGTCCATGCCATATTTCCCACTGAGCACTTAACTCAGGCTATACCGAACAAAGGTCATGATCAGTAAGACATGTCTTGTTCAATTATTATGTATATGAATTGAAGGCAGCTCCATTTATCGCAAAAACATGCACTTAGTTTCGGTAGTTGCGAGTTTCACTGAAACGCTTGGTTTGACGTCAGTGACGGTACCTGAGCGGATTGGGTCAGCGCTTCCCTTCGTGCCGACCTGCCGGACTGAGGACGTTAGCTGGCCCTTCCTGCCGACCTGCCGGACTGAGGACGTTAGCTGGCAAGCTGGTCCGGTACAGTTGGTGCTCGACATCGAAATAAGGATTTCAGCGAAAATCAACACTGTAATTGAATGTTGCAGGGCCTCCTCTAACATGTTAACGGGGGGGCTGCAGCCTCCCCCCCCCCCCCCCCCAGTCGAGACAAAATCGCGTCACTGGGGGGGGGGCACCTATTTGTCATCGGAGTATGTAAAAAACGACATCGGTGGAGTAAATGAAGGCAACAATCTTAAATCCACGCAAATTTAATAACGAGAGCGATACAATAAGTAAATAAAACTCAGAATAATAATTTTATGACAAATATCGCTTCAGTTTCGGCGCAGAAAAGACGAATCTGACCAGTGTCTGGACAATGAACAAGTGCTATTTGGTGGCAATCGGCACAGTGGAAGGATAAGTTTGTTTTCTTTGCCAGGGACCGGGTTCAAATCCTTCGACGGGCCTCTGAAAAGTCGACCCGGCCCCCAATACCCCTCGGAACAGGGTGAGAGTTCCAATTATTGCCTTGGTTCTAAGAGAATTTAGTGCATGGTCTCCAAATGAAACCAAACGAAAGAAGTACTCTCGTATGTCGCGACCGGCTGAGGGCCTGAGGTGGCCCTCAGCCGGTTAGAGGGCCTTGGGCCTGAAGAAGCCTCTGGCAGGTCTTGATAGGATCTTAAGCTGGTCTGAAGGGGTCCACGGTCAGTCTGAGGGGTGCCCTCGGTCGGTCTGAGAGGGCAGGCAACCGCCCTAAGAAGGCACTCGGCCGGTCTGAGAGGGTATGTTATAACTTCTCAGGCGGGCATGGACCCCTCCAGGCGGACGGATGGGTCCATTGGTCGTCTGAGATACCCAAGGCTGATCTAGTACCTACCTCCTTAAAGATCGGTTTCCTTGCACTCAATTGCATTACTCGTACTCCCATTACCTCTACGCTGTGTCATGCATACTTTTATAATTAATCATCCCCACTTTATCATCACTCTAATTTAGGTGATGTAACTGGGTATATTCAATTAACTAATTAGATTAATGGTAGTTAAATATTCATACAAATTAATTGGACTTGTACATGAAAACGCGCGTACGTCTACTTAACGTTTGCCTTGATCACAAATCGTCTACCTCGGTCTTGTTTTATATGATGAGTGACGATAGCAATACTTATTTCAAAGATACAAATAGCTAATGAGAAGTAATAACAAAATAATAAATAGCATAGAATACCTACTGAGAATAAAGGTCGAATAGCTTCAGTCATGCATTCAGAAAAGAAGAAATTCGGGAACTTGAACATGACAAATTTGCACGCCTTCGGCGCGCATTTTAAAAGAAATGTTTCACCTTTCTTTAAGTTGTCAAATATACGCTGGTTGCAGTCGAAAATATGAAGTACCTAAGTGCTGCTGAAAACGATGGTGATATTTTTCCCCTCGAAAAGTCACTTAACTTTATACAAATTAAGTTTTTAAATTTGGGCTGATGACGTCATTATTGAGCTATAGACCGCCGCTGATTAGTTGACAAAGTGGGATTGACTGACAAAGTGGCTGTCAGCCAATCAGCAGCTGCATCAACCTGGGTGCATTTTACCAAATATAAATTAAATTGCTTACAAACGGTTAAGTTTTGGGAAAAAATGACCTTAGTAAATTAGACATTTCAATAACGGCCAAAGATAATGACTATCTCAGTTTAAAACCAATACAGAGGTGAAACATTCCCTTTAATCTGCGCCGTGCCGGGCAGGGAAGGGGTGTTTAGACACCTCCTCCCTCCTCAGGTTTTTCGAGGATAGCGAAAAAACAGCGGCACGCAGCGCCGCCGTTTTTGACACAGCTGTTCGGTCATCAATTGCGCACATTAAGTAAAAACTCGTGTCATCTCAGGTCAGGTCACCAGACCAAGTCACGTGACCCCACCTCCAAAAACACTTGTGGTCGTACCACAGTCACAGTTTTTGGATGATCGGTTTTACACTTACAGGATATCATAAGGCCATATATATCTACAATTCGTTTATCTTGGATTTTTTTATATCAGCGACCTAAGGTTGGGTCAATTTCGTGACCTCTCCATTATAAGTCAATGGGGAAATATGCAAATGCTTACTATTCCAAGGATACGCAAAATATCAGTATAATTCCTTCTGGATTATGTTATTATAGGCCATGTTTGATGACCTATGCGCTATTTTTGTTCAGTGACCCCTACAGGGTCAGCCGAGGTCATACGAGGTCACCAACAGTTGGAGGTCAATAACTCTCGACATAATGACGATAGATAAGTGAAACCGACACCAATGTGTTTGTCTCGTCGCGGTAGGTCTTCACATATGCAACATGACCTACTTGGGTCACCACTTGACCTTTACCTGAAGTCAAATGTTGAAGTTGACCTAACCTGGTCAACACTAATATGAGTTCAAACGTCTTGACGAGACAAACACGATGGCATCAAAATTATTGCCTTGTCGTTATTAGGTAAAAGCTATTCGTGAAAACTGTTTTGTAAAAAATAACATTTTTTGACATTTGATGAGCTCTGGAGTCTACACTATTGACTTGAGCTAAAATCTGAGGACACCAAGTCGATTGCATGTTTCCATAGCTTTCCATTGCTGTTTTCGTTTGTTCCTAGATATCATAGTTCCTGTGATATCTGGGGGTTTCTGGGGCGAAGTTCTAAAACTGGAAAATTTGACCTTCGATGACCTCTGGTGACCTCAATATTGGCTTTAGGATAGAACCAATTTGAAGTACCTTTGAATCTGCTTGTCAAGAGCTCTCGAAAACGCTTTTCTGCGTCTTGCTAGCCCTGTTAGTTTTCGAGTTAGAGGGGTGTACAGGGTAGGTAGGTGCTATGATTATCTACATTTTGTAAAATTGTCTTGACCTTCGGTTAATATCTTCAAGGTCAAACGAGGTCACGAAGGTCAAATCTGGCCAAATGTCACATTTGTTTTGGAATTTGACCTCTGTGACGTCACAGGTCACCAGTAATGTGTTCAAAATTGTTTCCAGGGATGAAAATTGACATTGTCTACCGAATGGCGTTTGAATCATCACAATCCGACTGTTGGTTCCGAAGATATCGATTTGCCGACCGCGATTCTGGCCGCCATCTTGAACTAAAAATCCATATAACTCAAAAATTGATCGACCGATTTTGATTTTTTCAGTCAAACGATCCGCTATTAAGTTGGCGTTAATGTCACGCAACACACACCGCCCTGTCTTACTTGTTTGTTAAATATTTCCGAAAAACATGGGGGGGCACAAAAGTGCCCCACCCTCCACTGCGCGTGTTAAGGCTTCAAACATCTCGGAGCCCGTTCTTCTCTCATCTGCTTCTGCGTGACAGATAAAATTAAATGCAACTTTTGCGATTCATCAGACAAGTACAGTTCATGTGCCGTACGCGAAACCCGAAAGTACAACAAGATTTTGCCGGTGAATGTCCAAAGCCTATCATCGGAAAAAAATGTGTGGGTGGCCAGGGGCGGCACCACCGGGGGGACGCGGTGGACGCGTCCCCCACCCCCTATCTTCAGATAGCGGGGTACAGTACCCTCCTATCCCAGCAACATTTCGCTGGAAACAATGTACTCCGTGTATATAATTTCCTTCATGTGTCGGCTGTCGCCAATGTTTTCCATGCTGAAGCTCAATCAAATTTGGTGACATTGCATACCTACAAATATGCCGATCCTGAGAGACCATGGACTACTCTGTCATACTGAAACTTATGCGTTTTCAATCTAACATGTGGATGGTGTGTTCAGTATGTTTGACCGATAAAAGTCGCAATCTAAGTCGATAAAGGCTTTGGATGGAAGGTGTGACTCAAAAACTAAAATACCTTAATATTGACCTTTAGCCTGACTGTGACCCGACATGTTATTTTTTATTGTGATTTTATCAATTTCGCGTATGCTTTAGATGCGTCTCATTAAGAGCTTTCGATTGCGTCCTTGCGCGTCTCGCTGCGGTTATTAGTTCGGAAGGTAACGAGGGGGCAGAATCTGCCCCCCCCCCCAGCGGGGCGGGGCGTGTTCGGCTGAATATCCCAGCGGGGCGCGGGTTAACCCTCGCCCTACGGGGGGAGCCGGCTGACAGGCCCCCCCCCCCCCCCCCACCCTGAGGTTTTTCTTGAATCACTTTTTACACATGCGGCGCATCTTGCTGACATTTTCGGTAGCTGAGTTTACAACAATTATACGTATGCTGTAAAAAAAAGCAATTTGTTAAGTAGTTTGGGAGATAATCATGTTTTGATGACGTCATGTTGGTAAAAAACGAGAAATATTTGAAAAATCGTAGAAAACAGAATTTTAAAGCAAATTTCAAACGCAATTTACTAAAGATACAAAATGGCATTCTGTTTAAAATGGCAATCTCGGCTTTCAAAATTTTGGGTTTTTGACCCCTAAAATAAAAAATAACATTATTTTTTCCCCCACAAAATCAAAATTTTCAAAGATTTTATAAATCCCGGAATATATGTGAGAGAACTGAGTATGGACAATACCCATACCAAATTTCAAAGTAAAAGTAATATCGTCATTTTTGACTGAGTGATGGCTCCCTAAGTGTAAGTGATGACGTCATTTAAAAAAAAAAAACTGTTTTGATTTTTGTTGACAAGATACGAACAAATAATTACATTTTCTGTATTTCTGAGCTAAAACTGGCCTAGTAACATGCCTTTTTATTTACATTTATCAATTTCTAATTTTGAGGTTTTCTGAAGAACAAAATCGCTGTTCTGGACGTGGTAAATCCGAGGTCATTCACTTGACCTGGAAGGTCACCCATTGACCTGAAACCTAAAACTTGCATACTGTTAGATTCCTCTCATGACAGGCAACATGCTGGTTCTTACCGCATTGCTCTAAGTTGCTTGGTTTGGAAGTTAACAGGGGGGCCCGTCAGCCCCCCCCCCCCTCCCGTAAGGCGAAGGTGAAAAAAGCTCCCGCAGGGCGAGGGTTAATGTAATGTAATGTTTCGAGGCCCTAAATCATTAATCTTCAATCATGGCAGGTAAAATGCCAGGCATCAACATCACTTGGCATTCAGTAGCCGTGTTCAAGAAAACATGTGTACGGTGTGTACAGTGTGTTTCACCCTATTATCGCACAAAGTTCTCTCAAAGGTATAATGCATCTCCGGCATAAGCAAAAGTGAGATTGTAAGCAAAGATTAAGGTCAAGGTCATGTCACAAAAGGTCACGATTGACAAGAGGTCTACGAAAACCATGCGATATTAGAGTTTAATTTTGACATCTGTAAAAATAAGGTCCATGTGTATTTGAATAGGGCCTCGAAACCGACAGCGTCGTCTCTTTACCCAACTGGTATTGATAGTCGACTTGTTTTAAGGTCAGCCTTGGAATATTTTCGTCTTTCATTTCTCCATCCCCGGGTGGTTCGCAATCTAAGCCAATCTAGACACCGGGTGGTTCGCTTTTTCTGCGCAATAGATGTCGGCAAAAATTGTGCCATACATTTGGCAGCACAAATAATTTCCCTGTTATTAAAAAAATAATATGAAGTCACCAACCCAACTTTCCGCTTAAAACTAAAAGTTGAATATCTTCCAAGATAAGCATTTTTTCGGAAAAGTTCACGAATATGTTCAGCTGACCTCGCCTGACATGTATACATACAATTAAGTGTGATTCGACAACATTCATAAAGGTGGGACATCCCCTTTAAGGTTAGTTCAATTCATTTGGTTTTGACTGCCGTAATATTGCCGTTGATGTGCTGTTGTCTTGTTTTGGTGCCAGAATTGCAGTTTTCGGTTGGTATAATGTGACTGGCCAATGAAAAGCTGCATAATCAAGGCATGTACCAACGTGACAGGCGCGTTAATAAAGTGACAGAAGCAAAGTGACTGCCAGGATCTGATCTCAAGAATCTGGATCAAAGATCAATAAATATAAGATCCGATCAGTCCATTGGCATCTCAGTTCTCAAATAATGTTCTTGAAAATATTCACTTTGCTAAATATGCTCCAATGCTAAGTCAATCAATTCATAAATTTCAAATTAAAATAGGTATGTATGTATGTATGTATGTATGTATTGACAGTAAATACACTCTCCGATGATTAAAACGGCTATTCTGAGTGTCGCGTCATGGTTAACCCGCGAGTTACTGGGGGGGGCTATTTTTTGCCCCCCCCCTCCCGTTATTTTGCAATAACTCCTAAATGAGCACCCGTGTCGTCACCAAACTTGCAGTAACTTCTCTCACATCAATTCTACACATGTTGGCAAAATTAAAAATATGAGGCTATGATAGGTCAACCGGGAATGAGGTCAGAGTGACGTCATGTTCTTCGGTTTTTGTTGCAAAATAATGGTTTTCGGAAAACGCTGTCAAGGGTACGATATTTGAGATAAACTAAATTGTATTAAATCAAATTACCGACAATAGACCGGGCTATCAAACTGCAATCTCGGATTTTTGAGTTTTTTGGAAATTCAAAATTTTGAGAAATCCAAAGACATTTTTTTTTAAAACAAAATTTTCAAGAAAAAATCCGAATTATCCAAAAACCGGAATATATGTGATTGAGATGTATGCGGTGAATATGTGTACCAATTTTAAAGTCGATATCTTTCAAATTGACCGAGTTATGACCTTTAAATGACAAAAATCGACCACTTCTCACAGCATTACTATGACAAAAAAACGCATTTCCATTTTTGCTTTTTACTTCTATTTATATGGAACAAACAATGTTCTAAGGTCATTTTTCGCGTTCTAGACGAAAAACAAACCCATAAACATGTGTTACAACGCCTAATGACCGTAATCTGCAGTTTGACCTCGTGACCTCGGATGACCTTGACCTGACCCAAGGTCATAAACAGCTTAGAAAGGTACTTAGAAGTGTCAGACACACGAATCATACCGATTTATCAACAGCTTATGCGTTTAATATCGCAATTTTGCGCGACAATTCCATCCATAGAGACCTTTCGACACGGTCAAACATTTTGTACTTGACCTGACCTGTGACGTCATCGGTGACCCCGAGGTCAACAATATTATGTTTCCCTCGATAAATTTCCAGGGCTATCGAATGCCGTTTGAATTTTTACATTCTGTCCAGTAGTTCCGTAGGTCAGAGGGGGGGGGGGGGGGCAAAAAATGCCCCCCCCCCCCCCCAGTAAGTCGCGTTATGAAATATACCCCAATAACTCGCGGGTTAATAGGTAGAGACACGTTAAAAACGACACTCAGCAACATGCATACTAGAAACTGAAATACACTCCATGATCATACACACACTCACACAGCGGCCGACATAAACATACACGAACGACACCCATCATACACCATGTAAAAGATCACCGAGCTGACTTTAAAAGATGGTAAAGACGACGTAAAGACGAAAGAAGGTATATTTTCGGAACGTTTTAACATACACTGCCAATCAACCTAATTATTTTTACATATGTCATTAAAGCTCCTAGTCGGTTCCTAGATTAAGTCGTAAATGTTATCGTGTGATCCTGTCGGATTCAAGACGTTGTGTGATCCTTCGTCCCCCCTCCGGTGAATTTCGTGAGATCCTTCGTCCCCCTCCGGTGAATTTCGTGAGATCCTTCGTCCCCCTCCGGTGAATTTCGTGAGATTCTTCGTCCCCCTCCGGTAAATTTCGTGAGATCCTTCGTCCCCCCTCCGGTGAATTCGTGAGATCCTTCGTTCACCTCCGGTGAATTTCGAGAGATCTTTCGTCCCCCCTCCGGTGAATTTCGTGAGATCCTTCGTCCCCCCTCCGGTGAATTTCGTGAGATCCTTCGTCCACCCTCCGGTGAATTTCGTGAGATCCTTCGTCCCCTCTCCGGTGAATTTCGTGAGATCCTTCGTCCCCCCTCCGGTGAATTTCGTGAGATCCTTCGTCCCCCCTCCAGTGAATTTCGTGAGATCCTTCGTCCCCCCTCCAGTGAATTGCGTGAGATCTGTATGGATTTTCCGGAGTTTGAAACCATTGTTATCTGTTGTGGTGAGATCTGTTTGATCTAAGATCGGTTGTCGGATTTTTTTTCTCTCGAGAGATCTTAGAACCCTTCCCTTCCTGGGACATAAGAAATATGAATGTCTCCTAATAATGGTGTTTCAGTTTGTTATTTGTGTTTGTTACCAATACGACCGCCATAACATTCGGAGTCGTGTCTTTTCCATTCTACAGTCACTTCTAGAGCCCTTCACAGGACACATTTTCAGCCCCCATCCCGTTCCAGCCCATTCAGCCAGACCCAAACCCGTTCCAATCCGAATTAATAATTGATGGAGCTCCCGTTCCCACCCGTTTCAGCATATTTCACTTGTTGTGGTGCTAAAACCCGTTAATTTTACCAAAGTTTGCCCCATTCCTACACATTCCCGTTCCGTTCCCATTCCCGTACGGGATTCCCACTCTCTGAAGGGCTGTAGTCACTTCCCATGTGTGTTTATATATGTGTGAAGATAAATTATTTGAAGATACATATCATAAGAACACTCAGATGATGCAATGGCAGAACTGAACGCTGAACAGTGTACTAACAGGAAAACTAATTTGATATGGTCATGCTGAAAGAAGAATAAACAACCCATGCGAATGACTATTGTTTAGAGAATGTAATATTGCATGATGACTATAAATTTTCGCCTGATCAGTGAGAGCAGATAGTATTCTTTCACCCATTATTTTCTTCAGAAAATAAAACTATGCATTTAAAGGGAAATAATGACCTTTTGATTTTGTTAGCAACAATTTCTTAGGCTACCGCTATGGTTTTACAATTATTTTATTTAAATTTAAGAATTAAATAAAATTATTCCCAAATTCGAAGTTGTAAGTTTGGGAAAAATACCAAACAAGTACCTTGTGTACTTCATGAAGGTCATTGACAAATTCGCCCTTCCCTACCATTGTTTACATCCATTGCGGCATTTGTGGAGGCTCTGTGACATTTCCGATCAAACTGAGCGCTGCTCGGACACACGCTAGTAGCGCTTTTGTTCTCCATGGCAACCAGGCGTCAGCCAATCAAAAGCCAGAAAGGGAATACGTTCTGGCTTTTCATTGGCTCACGCCTGGTTGCCATGGAGAACGAAAGCGCTACTAGCAACAACTCGCCACAATGGTTAAGTGCGCCGAGAAGCATGACAATGCTTTGTAAACAAATCGCCGACGCTAAATAGGTCGCCGTCGATGTGCATCGATGAGCTTCCGATTTAATTGCCAGTTTTGTGTTATTGTTTGTTAGTTTTTTGGGGAAAAATTATTATTTTTCATGATAATATAAAGCATAGTGTTATATACAGCCACAGACAAATTATACAATACTCCTAATGTTGAAAACAAATGAATTTATTTTCAAAAATTGAGAGTCGCAACCACTAACTATGCCGCCGTTGATGTGCATCGATGAGCTTCCGATTTTATTGCCACTTTTTCCAATCGCTGTTAGTTTTAGAAGACCGCCGGGCATATAATCACAACAAGCAGAACGCACAATATATTTTCCACTCCATTGCGTGAAAAAACAATACGGGAAAAGCCCGCAGTTTGATGAGGACCAAAAGTACTTGCAAGTACCGGTCGTTAAAAGTGTGGAACGCTTATCAACTTTAACTTGAAATATCTTTCGGTAGGAAAGTTTTCATGCAAAATGTGATGAATTTACAATATATTTTGGTCTCGTCTGGCGATTTCAAGTGCTAACTCCATTTTTTTGTGGAAAAAGGTCATTATTTCCCTTTAACATTCTGATTCTGTATTAGTTTCTCGTCAAAATGATAAACATATATCTGGTCGCTTCTTCTCCCACTTATAAATATACAGTACTTATTTTTTTAATTATTAACTCTAGCCAATGGAGGGGGAGACACCCCCTCGTTTTTTTGGGTATAACTTGCGTATTTATCAACCGATTGCGATGCAACTTTTAGTACCCTACTTTTGAACAATTTGACACATACTCTGAAAATGTAAAACTTCTACTCCCCCATCACCCGTGACCTATGACCTGTTTATCAAGGTCATGTCAGGCGCAACTGGCGTCCCGCAGTATCGATGCTTGTAACTTGTGCAGTTGCCGAGTGTTTATTGTTCAGGAGCATATGCACAGGTGTTAACAGGTGACATGTATGGTTTCCACTGAGATCGTGACCTCCGATGACCAGTATGACTTTTTTGGCCTCTGGCAGTTTCTAGGACATTTTGTGACGCTGATTTCAAATTTGACACCCATTTTGAATAACTATATGTTCAATCACGATTCTAGCTCGATTATTATTAAATATGCATGCAATAACAATGAAAATAATAAAATGCAATAACATGCACGATTTGGATGACATCTGGGTCATTGACATGACCTCAGAGATGACCTAATAAGCCAGGGCCATAAAATTCCACTCATCACAAGCAACACGCACGTTTTTGAATCGAAGCTCTAGCTCAATTAGGGGCGAAACGCCAGGGGTCGTCCCCGCCCCCCGCACGGTCACGTAGGCCACGACCCTGCACTGGCGAGGGTCAAATCTACAAACAAGTATGCCCGAAATAAGCATGAACTAACAATTTGCATTGTGACTTTCTGTTACATCTGTTTGGGCTGATAAATACTCTTACATTAAAAACTCTTATATTTTGAACCAGTATCCGATAATACAATTACAATACAATACAAATTGCAATTAAGTTGCAATTTAAATTTAAGTACAAATACAGTGGCAGACAGTGGCGGATCTACGGTTGGGCAAAATGGGCAATTGCCCCCCCCCCCCAACCGCCTGAAATCGGCGCAAAATTGACACATTTCCTGATATAGAAGCAAATCTAAGCAACTTTTACTAAGGAAAGTTTGTTTTAAATCAGCTATCAATGCATATGCAAGCGAAATCCGATGAGTTTTTAGAATTGTGTGAGACTTTTTGGAATTTTGCCCCCCCCCCCCCCCCCCAAACTTCAAAACCTAGATCCACCACTGGTGGCAGAGGAGTGGGAATAATTGACATCATAACATCGTGTGAAATTAAATGCATATAAGAAGAGGAAAAAACTGCTTCTGAGGCAATCAATAAAATACAAAGGAGCCGACTTTGCGTCATCGAATAATCGCCCAAAGAACAACCATGAAACGACAAATGAATCCCGAAGTCTTCAGCTTGATAAGCCCTTCTTCGTTGGATGTTAGGAATTGAATTAACTAGACATTTAAGTTTAAATATACGTCCCGTTTGAAGCTCCTTTAATATTGTATCCCCCTTTATGGAAGAGCAAACATTGACTGGCCATCATCGCAACATCGCAAACATAGATCTGACGACACGAAACAGTTTCACTTTACCGGATATCAAATGTCCCTCCACTGCTCTACCTTAAATAATTGCGTCTTCTCAGCCGAAAATAATCACCTCGAACTGTACGCATCGCACCACGAGCGGCGGGCGGCGCGGCGCGGCGGCGGACGGTGGCGCAGCGGCGGCGTGGCGCGTGTCAGTTCATTACCGCGCCACAATCGCCGCGACTCGGGCGGCGCCGCGCCGCTTATCGTGCTGCGCGCTGCCGGCGGCAGGCGGCCGCTCTCAGGCGCTGAATAATTCACGCCGCCGCCGCCGAAACACTGCCGTCGGCCGCTAAACAAATTATCGCTCATTACGGCCGGCGTCGTGCGGCCCAGTCTACCAGGCGCGGCGCGGCGAGCTAACAAGGGGCCTTGTTACGACGAGATCGTATCGGCGCGGCGCGACTGTCAACTGCACCGTCCGACCGTCCGCTGTAAGTCGTCCACTCCGACCGTCCGCTGTACGTGGTCCCCTGTCCGGCGCAAGGCGGCAGTGCAGAATGGGCTCCCCTGACACGCGGCCCGTGATCTGTACGGTGCAGACGTGCATGACTCCCATGCGATGCCTAGTTATTGTCAGTGGTGCCTTACTCTGACTCAGCTTTGGAAGAGAGTGGTGTCAACATGGAGTCCAGTGCTGCGTCGTGAAGTTGAGTTATTCGATTACATGCTGATGCGTCCATTTCGATGCCGTGTCAGGCATTGGTTTAAGACTATCGCTTTTATGCCGAGCTCATATGCAAAGAAACAGCTATTTGTATTATCAGAATTAACTTAACCTCCACCACCACTCGAATATACCAGCTGGTCGGCATTACAAATCCCTATCTAATTAAATTGGAATTTGCATAAACCCCTTTTGCAGCAATCACTTAACTCAAGCCATGGTGGCCGGGCGTACGGACGCGTTTCTCATTAATCACTGGCGTAGAATCTCTCCGTCATCAGTAGTACGAGCAATATTGGCTTTATTTAACCGTGGCATTCATAAATCCGACTGTGGCTCACTGAGCCAATTTGGATCATCAGAAAGAGACGGCCCCAATTACATGGGCATTAAATGCTGGCTTAGTGGTTTAGTAGAACCCTGGGGATATACGCCTGACATGCAACAGCTCGGAAATAATCCAATTTGTCACCATTTCATCCAAAAGACAACAGCGTAGGGCTAAGCTTTGTGGAAGGGATTTTAGTTAGGGAACTTCAAGACTGATAGTGGTCGTTAGCGGCGAAGCTTGCTTCCTTCGGAAGCTTTAGTCAGAGTTAGGTAAGTTGTATAGAACAAGACATGTTTTGAGACATGATAAAGACCTTTTCTTGTGAAACCCAATTGCATTCAAGTTGTGAATGGTAAACCAAAATTAATTAAGTCGTGTCCATCATCAAAAGGGAGTGTGAATAATACAGTGGTATGCAAATTATACATTTATCAACATTTGCATAATTCACAACTTTGAGCTGTTGTGGAGACAAAAACACAAATTCCGTGTGTTGGCCTTTATAATAAATCGGTTGTGAAAAGGTTATCTGGAAAGGTCTTTAGCATTAAACTTAGGTATTATCTTGTTTCTGGAAATGTAATCCAATATAAAGCAAACTGAATGGATTTCAGGAGATTTTTCTTCTTCGGAATCATGGTAGAGCAAATACTTTCTGTTTATCTCAATATTTTTCAGGGTCGATGTCAGTAGGAATATATTTAACTTATCAGTCATTTGCCATATCCTCTGCATTTCCGGAAAGTACCATTGAGTGTTCCACTGTTCATCAACATCTTCCTTTACTTCAGCACCTCAAAACTCAAATACTGCCATAGAACCATATTGTTACCTTTGTGTTCATTAGACCTTCAGTAGTCTTCTCACGAGTGGAGAGATCCAGCGCCTGGCCTGAAGATCGACATCAGATGTTCTGCTCTGTCCCAATCACTGGCTCGAAATTACCGTTCCGCGAAGCAGAAATCGATTACTCCTTATTGAACATGACACATGCCAAAGCATCAGGTGAAAGCATGCTCAGCTGTTCACCGCACACCTCATACCTTCCACCAGCTACTTGTCATCCGACATCTATATCCCTCCAACCGACTGTGGTTCGGCAACCCTTTCCTCCCCCTCCCTCTTTATCATAGCCCCGTCTATCGGCGGCAACTGCTGGCCACGGCTGGCAACTCGTCACACTTAACGTGTCTGGACGGAGGCGCGGCGCCCCGGGTAACCCTAGCCCCGTGCGCGTCTCCGACTAGGAGGTGTTTATGCTCATGTGGCCGGCGTTCAATGGAGGCATACCGTCGACCTAATGGGGTTAATAAAGATTTCCGCCCGAGATAAGATTCCTGTGACGTGCCGCTAAAAGCGGCTGAGCCGCAGATTAAAACGTCCTCACAATGGCGCGTCCATGTTCAGATGCTCAGCGGCGCCGGGCGGAAATGCTGGAATGAAGCCCGGTCAACCCGACACAAACCTGGAGCGGCGGCCTCAGTCCTGAGCAAAGCTATCGGTCCTGAACTCGGCCATCGGTGCTGAACTCGGCCATCGGTCCTGAACTCGGCCATCGGTTCTGAGCTGAGAGTTCCGACCTGGACAACCGGAGAGTTCTGAGCAGTCATGGGACGTCAGACTGCGTCCGGTCCGTCTTCTGCCCTGCCCCAGTGAGACGCTGTAGCCGCCGTTTCAGCAGGTTCAGATTGTGTTAAGGTCTGGCTCCACTGCATGCGTTTTGGTAAGGTTTTTCGCTCTTTTTTCGTTTTTTCGTTTTTTCGTTTTTTCGTTTTTTTCGTTTTTTTCGCTTTAATTAGTTCATTTTTCGCGTTTTTCGCGTTGGCAGCGTCGGCAGCGTGCCGTGGCAGCAGCCCCAGGTGGGCCGGGCGGCCGTGGCAGCAGTCCCGGGTGGCAGCGTACCGTGGCAACAGTCCCGAATGGGCCGGGCGGCCGGCTGCTAGACCGGACCAGCGGAGCAGAAGCGGCCACCGGACGACCAAGGCCGAGCCACTCATTCCAATGAAGTTGAAATTAGGTAAAATCAACTTGAATCTCAATAGGTATTAAATTAGTAATAAATACTGGGGCTGCTAGAGCTTGCTCTGTATACCCACGCAATTAAACTTTACTGAAGAAAAAGGTATGTTTAACAAGCGCTTCGATATCGCCGCAGCACATTCACCTAGTATTTGCTCTATCCAAGCCGAAGAAAACGATATGCAATCCAAACGTTTGGGTTGAATCAAAGTTTCGTTTTTACGCTTTTTCGCTTTTTCGCGTCGTGTTTTCGTTTTCTGAGTACGTTTTTTCGTTTTCCGCGAGAAAAAAAATCACCATCGCTCGTGGAAAAATCACCACCATCGCCATGTATACCTATGGAACAGGAAGTTTTTTCGAGGCCGGAAAAAAACGACATTAAAAAGCGAAAAACGCGTGCCGTGGAGCCTGCACTTTAGTTTGCGGTTCGCCAGCTTTCAGCTTCTCGTCGCCACTGACGCATAGTGAACGACACGCCCCCTTCGCTGTCAATCAGTCTGTCCCCCGCTTCTGAACCCTCCCGTCGCCTCCCCTTCCCTGACCCCTGCCCTCGCCCCTCGCCCCCTCGCCCCCTCTCTCCCTCTCTAGCCTCCCACCGTCCCTCCCTCACGGACAGGTCGAGGCCACACACCAGGATCAGCCAGCTAATTACCGCCGATTAATTAGATATAGCGATATTCGGCCGCTTTCTGAGCGCTTCTCCCACAAAATCACCGGTTCGATACGTGTGCGGAGCTGTCTTTTATGTTCATAAATATGTGTGGATGGAAAATACAGCGGTTGTGGTGGGCGGGAGCTAAGCATCGGTTCGTATGTGTGTGTGTGTGTGTGTGTGTATGTATGTGTGTGCATGTCCAGCCTGAGTGGACATGGCTAGGTGAAGAGTGGTCACCCCGGCCAATTGCCCGGTAATGGAGTCGCATGCCACCCGCCAGTAATTGTTATTAATAGACCAATAATGGCAGTCATGCAACCAGGAGATTACCAGGTAGCCAAGGTCCGTTCTTAATCATACCAATAATGACATTATGGCTGTCTCGGGTCCTGTGTCGATGGATCAACGTCGCAGGTACACAATTACGACGGCCCACGTAACAAATACGGTGTGCTGTTAGGAACAAACTATTCGCAAGGCATAGGCAAGGCAGTACAATTGGGGCAGTTAATGTCACATGTAAGTAACATCATGTAAACATGGTATTAAATAACTTAAAAACGTGACAAAATAATCAGAATCAGAGCCAATAAAACTCTGGCCTAAATTGAAAAATGTTAACCTACAATGGAATATACATTTTGAATGCACGAGCAATGCACGCTAACACATATCCACACATCAGGGCCTGCCCTGGAACGTATCAGGAAAGACAGGCACGTACTGACCTTGTGATGACCTGACCTCTGCCCGCAGGCGGTTCGGACGAGTCTCCGCCGAACGTGGACCGGGATGACCCGGAGACTCTCAAGTCGTCCGAGGACTCCAAGTCGAAGAAGCACCGGCGCAACCGGACCACCTTCACCACGTACCAGCTGCACGAGCTGGAGCGGGCCTTCGAGAAGTCCCACTACCCGGATGTCTACAGCAGGGAGGAGCTGGCCATCAAGGTCAACCTGCCAGAGGTCAGGGTCCAGGTGAGAAAAAGAAGTCTTCAGCAGGTTCAGGGGAAGTTCGTCTTTCCCTGGATGTGCAGAACGCTAAGGTGGAGGACAATGCAGATTCATGGGGATGCGGATGAGACGCGGCACGTCCAACGAGTGTGGGGAGACGATGCGGAGTGTGGGGAGACGCAGGACGAGGATGCTGGAATGTGGACGTGCAGGTGAAAGAAGCGACTTGAAATGTCTGTAAATTCGCCAGAAGTACAATAAGTAAGAATTTGAACTCAGGGTTTTGCATTGACAAATACTGGACTCACTGGATTCAGGTGCCTGATTTAAACCCCATACTGTTATAGACTCCAGACTCCGGTATGTGGACCCAATTTCGTGAGAGCTGCAGAGCGATGCGTCCCTGCTGTGCTTGCCGCCGGTCAGACGGCCATCAGACCTCCCTCCCCTCCTCCCTCCTCCTCCCTTCCTCCCCCCCGCGGACGGACGGCCCGGGACGGACGAGCGACGGGCCACGTCCCCGCGCCACGCAACACCCACCAATTAGCCGTGGTTTAACCTCATTTCATCGCTAATTGCCCCCGGCCTATTAGCGGTAAATTTGAATTGATCTTTGTGACAGCGCCTTCTGGCGGGTTCCCATCGCGGTAGCGTCACCGTTTCTAATGACATCGATTCTTTCGGCGAATGCAAACTAGATAAGGTCTGTCGGTGACAGCCGTGGACTAAGCGCGCATTCTCAGGCGCCGTTCCCCTCGTGGTGGATCCCATACCGGCCCTTCATTATAGCCGCTAACAGTTTGAATACGTTTCACCAAAGTGTTGCAAACACGAAATCTTCCAAGCCGCCAGAAATAATTATGTCTAATGAATCATGCTGGATGACGCAGCTTAACAATACGTGGACGAAACACGAGCTTCACTTTGGTTAATTTTTCCAGAAAACATGGGGCGCCTTCAATGATCAGCTGTTAATCCACAATTATGACGCCATTCTTCAGCCGAAATCAGCAGTTGGAATTACGTTCTTATTTCTTAACGTTCCACATCACTTTCTATTAACCATAAACCATCATGTTGAACATCTATCACATCATCCTATAATTTCATCCTCGATCAACTCCTACTGCTCCGTTGCCCGCTCCTCCATCGTCGATAGCCTCCATGTCGTAGGCGTCGACGTCGACGGCTCTCCTTCGCTCCACCGTCGGCGTCGGCGGCTCTCGTCTCGACGCGGGCCATTAATAGCTAGCCGCGGCCTCCGGTCGCCTGATGGTTTGATCCGCCGTTCGGCGCCGCACAAGTCCACCGTGGGAACGCGTCACGTGCCGCGAGCCGTTCGTATTATTGTTTGATTGCCGCCTTCAGCGCGGCATTATCTGCGTTACGGACCGGTGGCTGCAGCGGTGGTCTGAAGCGGCCATCGTCGCATCGTCGTCAGATCGTGTGTTCGACGATATCAGCCCGACACCAGCAGCAGTGGTAGATGGTCCCGAGCCTCAGACGTTACGTATAGCCAGGGAACCGCTGGAGGGACATGACGTGCCGAGATAGAAATTATTTTAGATGGCAATCCATCATAGCTGCTTTGCCAGTAGTAAATTTGACCAAAATCAAACATTGCATGATCATAACTTTATTTTCCTATTTAGCACCAATCGGCTTCATGAAGGCCACTTCGCGCGAACACCTTGTTTTCTATCTATCGTGTTCAGCGGTTTGCTAACACGCGTCCTGGAAGGGGGCGAAATCCACCCACCCCTCCGGTTTTTCAAGAATAGCGCAAAAACGGCGGCGCGCAGCGCCGCCATTTTTTGCATACCTGTTGGGAAATCAACTAACCACATTATGCCAAATTCTTGACCTCGGGTCATCTCAGGTCAGGTCACCAGGCTTGGTCGTCACGTGATGACCCCACCTCCAAAACGTTTGCTGTCGTACCGCAGCCACAGTTTTAGGCCGATCGGTTTCAAACTTGCAGGATTTAATAAGGTGATCGATAAATACCTACAATTTGTTTAATCTCGGATTTCTGATATCGGTGACCTAAGGTTGGGTCAATTTCGTGACCACCAACACTGTTTTGTCAATAACTATCGACATAGTGAAGATACATAAGTGAAAACTGTACCTGTGTGTTTGTCTCGCCGATACACGTCTCCTAATATGCAACATGACGCACTTGGGTCACCACTTGACCTGGATCCGAGGTCAAATTTCTCAGTTGACCTAACCTGGTCAACATGAATATGATTCGAAGTGCCTTGACGAGATACACACGATGTCGTCAAATCTATTGTTTTATCTTTATTAGGTAAAAGTGAATTGCGAAAACAGTTTTGCCAAAAAATAGCCTTTTTGACATTTGATGACCTCTGGGGCCTAAACTATTGACCTGAGCCCAAATAAAAGGACACCAATTACGATTATTGCATTTTCCAAGAGCTTTCTATTGTTGTTTTCTGTTTGTTCCTAGCTATCATAGTTCCCGAGATATTTGTGGGTGTTCGAAGCAAAGTTCTAAAACTGGCAAATCTGACCTGTGTGACCTCTCGTGACCTCAATATTGACCTGACCTAAACAAAGACCATACACTTTCGATAGAGCTTGTCTCGAGCTATCTAACGCCGTGTTCTGCTTGTCGCTATGTTGCGTGGTTTGCAAGGTCATAGGGGGAAGCGAAATCCGCCCCCCCCCCCTCCAGGGCGTGTAATTATCAGACGCCCCCCAGGGCGCGTGTTAAGATAACTTAGAATAACGAACGTCCGGAATCATTCATAGCATGATTCGGGACCTGTCGTGTTCGTCGTTAGACAGAGCTCGTTATAGACAGGCCCAACGTCCAGCCAGGCGAAGTACGGCAGGCCGGTCAATGTCGCCAGCTAAAGCCGATTATCACAAACGGCCGCCCTCGGGCCCATTAGCACAACACGTAAATGATGGCATTAAATTAATTGGTTAATGTAGCCGCGAAAGCCGGCGCTGAATAATTCACAGAAGCATTCCGCACATGCAAAACGGCGGCGCCAGTTTCCACGACTGCACGTGTCAGGGGCCGTCCTCGCGGGGATGTATAATGTGTATTGTATACCTAAAAAGCACACTGCGCCGGTCAGCACACCATCAAAATGGGATTTGGTTTAAGAAAATTAAATATGGTTTGTTTACCGACATATTGTTAAGGTCTGTCTTCACGAGTGATGTTCCATTTCTTAGCAAGTTTTTTCGGTTTCGAATTTCTTCGGCATCAAAAACCAATACAAATTAAAGTACATAGCGTCGTCTACATGGGGGATCAGCGTTTGTTGATTTGTAAACGGGAAAAAAACACGTGGAGACAGTAGGTTCTTAGACGTTTACTTCTTTGTATTACATTTTCTTCGCCGATGTAGAAGGTGTGTGGGGTGACTGGTCAAATAATTTAATTGATTAATTAATGCCATTGTTTTATTCTTATATTTGAAATCCATTTGTGTCATCCAACAGCTTTTAACCATCGCTTTTGTATTATAGAGGATCTCTTAGGTGATCTTTTTTATTATTATAGGTATAGATGGTTATGGGTGAGGGATGTAATGTGATCTTTTAAGTATGTGAATGCGTGTGGTGTTATCTGTGTGACTTCGCCCATAAATGGTTCACCCCGTCGGCGATGATGTTAA
This sequence comes from Chirona hameri, assembly GCA_036785665.1. Classification (NCBI taxonomy): domain Eukaryota; kingdom Metazoa; phylum Arthropoda; class Thecostraca; order Balanomorpha; family Balanidae; genus Chirona; species Chirona hameri. The sequence continues at coordinate 46,005 of JAXIVJ010003842.1, forward strand.
ATAAATAAATATATAAATAAATAAATAATTTTCAGCGGTTGTTTAATAACAGAAATCAAAGCTGTCATCAGAAATTAGTATTAGAAAACAACACGAAGAAATTCTTGTAACATTTACTTCATGTCATTAATACAATAACTATTGTACAGCCCCCGTTCACGAATATCGGGCCGCCTTTGGGATGATGTCATCATGACGCAATCCAACCTTTCCATGTTCCAGGATGTAAATAATTTCAGACAGATTGATGCTCTAAATGGGCCTGCTTTTTTGTTTTACTTGCGTTTACCCTCTCACCCAAGGGCGCAGCCACCTTCTGAAAGTGTGTGTGTGTGGGGGGGGGGGGGGGGGACGGAGGCATTCTGAATCTATTCTTTCCATGCAACGCCCATAGGCGTAATGCTAAAATCCAAAAAGGTTGGGGGACACGTCCCCCCGTCTCCCATGTGACGGAGCCCATGCGGACTCACCTTTGGCTGAATCATATCTCCAACCTCATCTGGGGAATATGATTCGCCTTCCGTGCTCATCTGCGTTTGAATCTGCATTTAAAGTGCACTTGCTTTTATTGTGGTCTTCCTATACATACCTACTGGTATTTCCAACTAATATTCCCAAATTAATGGCAGTTTTTAAATATAAATATATGAAATATAAATATGAATATTCCCAAGCACACAAACAAAGCTCTAATATTCACACCATTTAACTTGAATCACTGCTTATATCACAAAAAGAACACTGAAAACCTGATAGCTAACGGCTGTTTGGTAAACGCCGCAGTTGCTAGGCAACAGCGCTAACGACTTTCGACTCAAACACGATTATATATAAAATGTAATTACTTGTCCTGGGTGTGCTAGTCTCAATCCCACCGCGCAGTATCTACTCTATGAACGTGCCCGTAGCGCAATACGTCTACTTTTAACCAAACTATTAACATTAACCAGCATGGTAGCATATTCAAATATAATTAATCGCCTGCGTTATAAATGCCATGTTGATTTGCTACCATATTACTGCTAAATACTGTGACGCCACCAGGGCGGTTATTTCTCCCTAATGGGCAAACCTTATTAAGTAAAGGAATCTTGCTATTGCATTCTAAGTTTTAAACTTGTTTCACGTTAAGCAGAAGGTTAACCCTATTAGTGGCAGGGGGCAGATTCTGCACACCCCTCAGGTTTTTCGCAGATATCTCCCGAACGGATAAGAGCAAATCCATGTAATTTTGGGACTTTTCATACAATTGAATTCCGCATATGGAGTCAAAATTTGGAATTCCTACCCTTATCAGAGGCGGTTTCAGGGCCCGGTTTTGGGAGGTTTTTTTTCCGGCGACATTTGGTGATAATACGGAGATGCGAACTTCGGCTTTTTCCTAACTACCTGCAGTATAAAGGAGTTACATAGGTTTACGGTGATTGAAGAAAGTGCAAATAAGTTGATTTTAGTGAATTATAATACATATTGCACGGCAGAGGCGGTCTCAGGGACTTGAAAAGGGGAGGTTTACAGGCAGTTATTTTTTATATATTTTACCTCCTTTTTCGCTAACCTGGCTCCGCCTATGGATGCAAATATGCTTCATAACTGCTGTGTCCGATTTCACAATAGCGCACTATTTCATTTATCGAAAAGAAGAAAAAAGACTGTTTTATAAGGCATGTATTTTATCCCAAAATTTAGTGACCTGAAAACACCTATGATTTTTGAATTTAAAAAAGTTACCATCATATATCAATCCCCAATTCAATCTATATCGATCCCTATTAGTTGCGTTACAATCGGTTGATAAACATGACAACTCTGTTGGATCACAAATACCTCTAATATTGGTAGTTTTCCCCCCTGTTGCCCCCTATCACACATTTCAATTTTTGTAATTTTTCAGAAATGTAGATCGTATTCAGGGGAATCAAACGCCGTTTGATTTGTTAAAATCGGACGGGTGGATATTGAGATCTCCGGGGGTGGAATCCGCCCCCCCCCCCTACCACTAATAGGGGTAGCCAGGAGCCTGCCACTAATAGGGTTACTACGAAGTACGAACATGCTGGTTTTGCAGGATTTACTGTAAAGAAGAGTGTGCAAAAATACGACTTGTATGACGTATTCTAAGACTATTGTACGACTAAAATACGAACTTGCGAATAATGCCTCCAAATAAAAAGTATGTGTCATTTTTACTAAGCTAAGCCAATTTACTTAAAACGCAATTTCAATACCCTTCTTTGGAAGGACCCTTACTCTACACAGGAACCATTTCTTAAAGTTGTGCTTATTATACTGAACATAAGTGGTACAGGAATGATTAAAGGACCCGACGACATACCACCCAAAGCACGCGAAGGTGTACGATAACACCAGCCAAGCATGCAATACCATCTGGCCCCATGTCACATGCAACAAATGCCCCTGGGGCTCAACACATCTGACAGAATTTATGATCATGTACAAACTTGAAACCTAAGTGGTGGGATGTAGTAGTTATCTTTCGAAATAATTAATGGTTCACTTAACGTTAAGTTCAGCATACATGGCAGCAATTTTATTTAATCATAACCACAGTCGTCTTCCAAAGCACATGCCGCTTCGTGATATGAATCACCAGACGAATAGCTCACATAATTAGTATATCTGATGTCTCAGCATTACATTTGCATGACTTCTCATTAGGTCAAATTCCGGTAAAATGGCAGTTTAATCACAAAGCAGCTTTGTAATTCCGCATAGACTTTTCAGTATAGCCAAGTGTAAATTCGGTCATGAGAAATATCGGTTATAAAATGCATCTGTCGGGTTTCGGATGCACTTGACAAAAATAAGGTATGGCATCACGAACAGGTTGTGCTGTTCCGTAAACTAGTTTGCAATGCAAATATGTGCACTCTCGGTGTTCGGGCTATTTACTCTAGCTTTATGAAATGTTAAATTGACTCAATACTTACATTTCTGCGTTATTCCTCAAATATGTTAAGCTTCTCTTCACTTCATAAGACATTGATTCATAAGACTTCATAAGACATTGATTTAAATACAAACACGGAACGTGAACTACCATTGACGGCTGTCACGCCGGTTCCACCAGCCGCAGCAAGCTGCTTACCTGACGCTGGTGACCAGCCCCTCCCAGCCCCCCTCCCAGCCCCCTCCCAGCCCCCCTCCCAGCCCCCTCCCAGCCCCCTCCCAGCCCCCTCTCAGCCCCCTCCCAGCCCCCTCTCAGCCCCCTCCCAGCCCCCCTCCCATCCTACGCGCCAAGACCAGGGGCAGCCTTCAAAGTCTGCCCTCACTGCTACGTGTCATGACCATTGAGGCATTGACCATTAACTAGGAGGCTGCCTAACGCTGTTGACCAGGAACCTGCCCTTCCCTCACCGCTCACGTGTCATGACCATTGGGGCATTGACCATTAACTAGGAGGCTGCCTAACGCTGTTGACCAGGAACCTGCCCTTCCCTCACCGCTCACGTGCCATGACCATTGGGGCATTGACCATTAACTAGGAGGCTGCCTAACGCTGTTGACCAGGAACCTGCCCTTCCCTCACCGCTCACGTGCCATGACCATTGGGGCATTGACCATTAACTAGGAGGCTGCCTAACGCTGTTGACCAGGAACCTGCCCTTCCCTCACCGCTCACGTGTCATGACCATTGGGGCATTGACCATTAACTAGGAGGCTGCCTAACGCTGTTGACCAGGAACCTGCCTTTCCCTCACCGCTCACGTGCCATGACCATTGGGGCATTGACCATTAACTAGGAGGCTGCCTAACGCTGTTGACCAGGAACCTGCCCTTCCCTCACCGCTCACGTGTCATGACCATTGGGGCATTGACCATTAACTAGGAGGCTGCCTAACGCTGTTGACCAGGAACCTGCCCTTCCCTCACCGCTCACGTGACATGACCATTGGGGCATTGACCATTAACTAGGAGGCTGCCTAACGCTGTTGACCAGGAACCTGCCCTTCCCTCGCCGCTCACGTGTCATGATCATGACCAGGGGCAGCCGAGAAGCCCCGCTCCACGTGCCATGATCAGGGAGCGGCTGCTCTGATCAGCAGAGGTCCAGCCCGTGATAATTGATTCGGGAGCCGCCGCTTTGTACCGGTGGGGCAGAGCGGCGAAGACGCACTTCTCCTCTCTCCCTCCTCCTCAGTGGCGATCGAGCGTGATTGCTGCCGGCAGCGGGCCGCCAGATCCACTTCATAAAGTGAATTAAGATGCGGCGGATAGCGGCGTGACGCCATACATTAGCCCGTCAATCGGCCGCCGTCAATGAGCGGCCATTAAGTGACTCTATTGCCGGCGCACGCCACTTGTGAGTGGCTGGCGCGCGATAAGAGATTATCGCCCGGCGAATTAGTCGATGGCATGGTGAAGTGGCCGCTGCCCGCCGTGCAGGCGTAAGCTGAAGAATAGCACGGCACGAGGACGCACCCTTCAGAAGGTTCACTGCAGCAACAGCCCCCTGCATCTGACAGCTCCCTGACTCAGACATCTCCCTGGCCCAGACATCTCCCTGGCCCAGACATCTCCCTGGCCCAGACATCTCCCTGGCCCAGACATCTCCCTGGCCCAGACATCTCCCTGGCCCAGACATCTCCCTGGCTCAGACATCACCCTGGCTCAGACATCTCCCTGGCTCAGACATCTCCCTGGCCCAGGCATCTCCCTGGCTCAGATAGCTCCCTGGCTCGGACAGCATCCTTGAGCTTGCTTCCCTAGAGATCCATCACCATCAAGACATCCCCTGATCCCCCTGGTCTGAACATTTTGGGGATCAGATGAGATGGAATATATTAAGTTTTAACAAGGATATTTTCATAGTTCAAAAAAGGATTCATAGTTCCTGTTCGACTAGAATGCATTATTAACAAGTGTGGATTACAGCCAGTGCCGGAGTTTTAGATGTCACGGTGGGCCTGTCCCACCATAAACCATTGGCCATTGTAGTCAGCCAGTATGTCATTGCGTGTAGCGTGCGTCAGTCTCCCGAGTCCCGATTAGCGCCACAGTGTTTTTGTTATCGGCTGATTGATCGGTGGCAATACCTCCCCGTTTGCGTGGCGCTAATTATCCCATTACCGACCACTAAGCAGCCGCATTATGATGGACGTCTTCCTCGATGGAGCGGATCGACAGCAGAGTTCAGCTATGACGTCACACCGGGTCCGTGGGCCAGAGTCCGGCTCTGACGTCATATGGAGACTGTTTGTCGGAGAGTAGTATGGCGTCACACCGAGTCCGTGGGTAGGAGCCCAGTGATGACGTCAGACCGGGCTCGGATGTTGCGAGGCGAACACGAACGCCGAGTATGCTTAATGAAACGACTGAACACAGACTCACATCTTAGCTGGTAACATTGCTAATTTTCTCACAGACGTGTGTTTGGCAGAATTAATCTACATTCGACGCTACTATTCAGAGCCCAACATATGCGATAATGATGGCGGCTAGCTTCCTCAGAATTCTCAGCCGTCCACATGGTTTTGAATTAACCGTATCCCCTAAATAAGGGTAGCAAACCGTCCACGAAGTTTACTTCACCGAGTTGGGTCTGACGAGCCTCTGCTGCGCCCAGTGGCGGATCCAGGAGGGGGGTCAGCCTCTGCTGCGCCCAGTGGCGGATCCAGGGAGGGGCGTCAGCCTCTGCTGCGCCCAGTGGCGGATCCAGGGAGGGGGTCAGCCTCTGCTGCGCCCAGTGGCGGATCCAGGGGGTGGGGGTCACGGGGGTCATGCCCCCCCCCCCCCTTGGGCCATGGGGGCACCACCGCGCCGTGGGGGCTCCACCGGGCACCGGGCACCACCGCGCCGGGGCACCAGGGGCACCACCAAAATAAAGCAAAAAAATCCGCGCCGTTACGCGGCGCAAATAATTCAGTGTTCTTTGAACCAAGGACACCACCGCGCCGTGGGGGCACCACCGGACCGTGAGGGCACCACCGCGCCGGGGCACCAGGGGCACCACCAAAATAAAGGAACAAAATCCGCGCCGCTGCGCGGCGCAAATCATTCCGTGTTCTTTGAACCAAGGGCACCACCACGCCGGTGTGCCAGGGGCACCATCGTGACGGTAGGCAGCACTGTGGGACAAGGGGAGACACCGGGGCACTGTGCCTCCTTGAATCCAGGAGGGAAAACGATCATCTGGTGCCGCCATGAAATCACAACCATTGGTCGCTGGAGAAAAACAAAATCACGAAATGATGCTAAATTAAAATTGCTAAGTTATGCACAAAAATGTCCCTTCATGCCTTCCGTCCCTTGGGCTATGAAGGGGTACCAATGTGCCTTTATACCAGAGGCAACAACGTATCGGACTCGAGGGGCCCTGAGGGCCCCATTGGGCTGATACATATAATATAGAAGAATATGGAACCTTTCTATTTTTAGGGCCTAGTGATCCAGTTAAAAACAAAATAAAGCAAAAAATTGCACGCCGCTACGCGGCGCAAATCAATCGGTGTTCTTCTCCAGTACAAAAGGGTCTAATGTAGACTGTACACACTGGCGGCCGCAGGGGGGGGGGGGAATATGGGGCCATGGTCCCACCTTTAGCCTTAAATGAGGGCAACATGTCTTTTGACACCACCTTTTGCTCCAGACATGTTTCCTCGTTTTGACCCTGCGTGCAAAAATTATTGTATGTAGAAATTAAATTATTCCAATAGCAAAAATAAGCTCTCCAACCCGCTCAAACCTCAAATTGTGGCGCCGCTTCGCGGCGCAATAATAGTGTATCGCATGCATAAAATTTACTGCTCGTAAATTGGCTTCCAACCCCCCCCCCCCCCCCCCCCCTGGTCACGAACCTCGACTTCCCTCTTGGTCAATTCTCCATCAGCCGTCTGGGGCCGCCCTTGACTGTACAAATAATATATTTTAGCACCATCCGCGGCACTTTAAATGATAGAAAGGGTACGACTGATATTGCAAATACATATAGCCAACGTTGTCAATTAAACAAAAAAATGCTGAAATAGGGGCACCCTCAAAATATAGTGGACCAAATCCGTCGAGTTTTCAGATTTGGGTATAGGTAGGGGCACCCCTGAAATTGATGACCCCCTTGCAGATTGTCTGGATCCGCCCCTGGCTGCATCTCACCTGACCGCCTTCAGCTCGCAGCGTCTGTCGATCGTGTTCCCTGAGCCGCCCATGGTGATCTCCAGCGGGTCCCGCCGCGCCATGGCTGCTCCGTCCCGTGACGAGCGGCACCACGACACCCCATTCAGCGCCACTCAAAGGGTTGAAAGGGCCCGGCGGCGCGGCACCATGGCCGCCGCGCCACCCCAGACTGTCTTCATTAAATTACCCACATCCCGAGAGAGCTAATTCGGCGGCCATTATCTGCTCGATAAAGGCGCCGGCGGTGACCCTTCGTCGGTCGGCGGCCCGGCGTCTGTCATGTCGGCTCCGATTACCGGTCCGGTCCGGTCCGGTCTGGTCCTGTCTGGTCCGGTGAGGTACCAGGAGCCGTGCGGGGCGGTATGGGCCAGGCGGCACCCCTTCTGGCCCGGTCCTGCCGCCAACGCTGCTCCTCCGGCTGTCCTTCACTCAGCGTACCCGATACTGACGCCAATAATGTAACGCCTTGTAGAGTAAATATTGCGGCCCTCTACATTCTGTAGTCCTGTTTGGCCGTATTGTGGTCCTGCTGCAGTCTCTATGTAGTGTCTCCGAAGTGCCTCCGTAGTCCTTCTGTGCTCCCTTTGTAGTCCTGGAATGGTCCTGCTGTTCAGCTGTCGTCTCGGGCCTTAGTCCTGCTGTAGTCGACGACCAGTAAAATTTTCGATAACGTCACGATATTTATTGGAGCAAGCGTTAAATGCATGATAGTTAATAAGCCTGTCTTTTGCAGCACTTTTCGCGGAAAAATAATTGGTTTGTTTGGAGCCGACACACAATAAAGGCGACAAACGCATGCAAACTGATAACGCTATTAAATATTTGACGGGAGCTAGCTAAATCCATACTAAGTGGTAATTTCAGCACTAACAAAAATAACTAGGTTTAAATCAATGAACACTGTTACAACACACGGCAAAAATAATGCGTTGGAAGTCCTAGAAAGTAATTTGTATGCAGTCTGTCATTGCCACACATAACGGAATATCAAAATGTTAGACATTATTAAATTGTGTAAGCCCACATTAGGTAACAATAACCACACATTTAGTCTTCGCTAGTTTCACGGAATGCACAGACACCAGCTAACGTATAATACATTATTATGCTGTTCACTTACGTAAAACTCCAAATCACCGAAACAGCGTCACGCTGATCACCCACGCACACGTTCACGCCGCATTCAGTCCCCTGAGCTCACGTGGCCCCCGGGACCGGTGACCGGGCTGATAGGTCAGGTCACGCGGCGGTCACCCATTGGCTAACACGCTGAGATCAGGCCACGTGGCGCTCACGGATTGGCCGACACGCTCGGTCACCGTCGGGCGCCTGTCACGTAGGTGACCCGCACAACACGATTCGTTGGACACAGCGCACCGGTCGCAAATAGAGCTCCTCCAAATGCTCGGCTTGGACCAATATATGGTAAAAGAACGAAATTGGTCGAATTAAGTCACATAAACCACATTACCATTGTTAATGGAACTGCTTAATATTTTTCCTTCGATGAAATAACCATATTTCAAAGAACCACATTGCTTAGGCTCAATTCTAGGCATCTCTGGTGGGTTTCCTCTTCTGACTGGTCCACCTCTATCCCGACAGGTGTGGTTCCAGAACCGTCGCGCCAAGTGGCGTCGTCAGGAGAAGATGGAGGCGTCCCAGCTGCGACTTCATCATGACTACCCTCTGACACCGCCCTTGTCCGGACTGACGGCCTCGATCGACCCCTGGATCGCCACCTCCATGTTCGGGCCGACGCTGATGCAGACTCTGCCCGGGTTCCTGGCGCAGCCGCAGACGCCGTACCCGAGCTACCTAACGCCGCCCAGCTCACTGACTCCGCCGCTGGGTCGGCTGGGGCGGGACGGTCGCCCGCCGCCCGCCGCCGCTGCCCAGCCACGCGGCAGTCCATCACCGTAGGCCCAGCTGTGCCAGGACCTCTGCAGAGAGGGAGATCCGCCACCACACTCGGTCGCCCCAACGGTTGGAGACGGCCTCTCCGTCAGGTGTATGGTGTATGGTGGTGTTTAAAGCGCAGGGCACGCCGCTCCGAGTTGTGAGTTTTGTATTGTCGGCGGATTCGTCTGATCTGGACGTGCTGTGTGACGGTCTGCACGACAGGTCCTGTGGGATCTTATAATCAGCTGCCAGGGCAGCAGTTCTTGTCCTGAACTGGTCAGGGCTCCACTCTTGATTCGGCAGCGTCAGCCCACGCTGCTCTTTCGATTTGTCAGCCGTCAGCCCAGCAGGTGTAGCAGAATGGCATGCCCTTAACCAGGGGTGGAATGTGTGGACTGCTATATATCCACACGCGCCTCTTGTGAACTCGCCGGTGTTGGGCGGCGCAAGGTGTGCGTTTCGGCACCAACCGCTGTCAGTGTTCTGGACCGGACTCCGACATCATGTCCTACTCATCCCGCTGGCCTGTGCTTCACAGCGGATAGTCGTGAAGCACACGCGGAGATCTTCGTGGCTCGGCGATTGAAGCTCAACTGTCGGCTCTGTACACAGCAGGGACGAACTCGACTTATGGTTTGACTCGGGGACGAGTCAACTTATGCCTCGTTTGTTTTGCAACCCATCGCTGCCTGATAAGGTTCAGATGGGACATTTCACCACCTGTACACACTTTCTGTATAAGATGGAACGGAAGACAGTCATAACTTGAGTCAAATCTGAGTCAGGAGTCGAGCACATCCCTGGTGTAGAGTCATGCCCGATTGGTGATCTGTACAGACCCCAACCCAAGTCGCCATCGAACGCGACACTGTTGACCATTAAGCCTCACTGGCGACTGAATGTGGTTGATGCCAGTGGCAGCGTCGCCGGTGTATCTATTGTCGCATTGTTCTGGTGAAACTCGTGACAAGTTTGATGCGTTAACACGGCTATTCATTTTTTTTAATTATTGCAGCACCTACTCTTTCGTGGTCTATTTTTGTCCTGAAGTTGTCTGTCTGAATGGATCTTGACAATGAAGAGAATGACTTTGCAGGGAGCTTGACTCAAAATTACGCAGCACTCGCTTTTTGTCGAACGCGTGTTGTTGAGCGAAAGACTCAATAGATCGCTGTGAAAATGCGTTCAGTTTCATAGATATTGGAACTGACTGCTGATGTGGCATCTGACTCGACGGAATTTCCTAGATTTATTGACTTCTTGAGGTGAACATAAATAATACCACCGCAGAAGGAAGACACCACCAAGCGACGCGGAGGGAAAGCTTTTCCGCAACCTTAATTTGTGAGTTTGTGATATGTGTGTATTTGTTATTGTCTTGGCTGGCAATGTGGTTGCAACCAGAGATCGTTATTGCTCGTATATGATCTGTCGGGTGTGAACATCACTGAAGAACAATATATGGTATTAGTTGTTGAAGTGATTGTTTTGCTGAACACGGAATGTCATGATGGGGAATTGACAATGGCCAGCAAGAGACCAGCAAATAACCTTCAGTAATTTCATCCGTACTCTCTCAATAACCTCTCGGTACGTTCAGCGTTTCCCTCCGTTTCCATTCAGCTGCGTCATGTTTCCGTTGCGGCATTGTTATTACCTCTGTCGGCGGCGTCTGCCACAGGCATGTGTAAACAAAGCGGCGGCCGCCCGCCGTCTGTAATTGCTGATGTCTGCTCTGATTGTGTCTGTTTCTGCAGTGAATAAAGGGCCGGCCGCACAGCTCCCCGTCTGCGGCGCGCCGGCTCACCGCTCAGCCATCTCCAATAACGGCCAATCTCGCCAGATCAGCCGGCTCCTTTTCCGATATATCGGTCCGGATTACTCGACCGGCGCCACCGGGCTCAAACTGTGACGTCACTCAGACCACAGTTCAATCCGCCGCGCGGACCAATAATATGGTAATTGAGTTTGCACAGACTAACCGAGCAAAAAGAGCACGGCAAATTGGATCCAATAAAAATTTCCGAACAATTACGGGGCGACTGCGTCGTCGAGCTGAAATCGTTAGGTCTCTATTTGGTGGCGTAATGAGCCGATTGCGGCTTGTGAGTGGCGCAGTTGTGGCCATATTAACTCAGACAACTTTTCAGCACTGCTGAAGGTGATTTCCTGTCAATGGCTGCACTAGACGGCGCCGAGGTTTGACGTTATTGCGTTAGCCACGGGCCGTCGTTCGGTTATTAGATCTCTGAGTTCCTATTGAACGCCTAATTGTCCTACCCAGCTCGGGGCCTGTTGAAAGGCCGCGTAATGTGTTTTTCTATTAACTGCGCTGTTTTGCGGAAATTAAGTTTTAACGTTGGCAATGACAGAGTTCACGATGTTGATTAATAATTTGTTACTTACATCTGTGCCATGCTCAAAAAAGGAAATAATGCAGCAGGCCATATTGTGCAAACTCTCTTCATTATGTAATATCTCAATCACTTATTTCGCTTAACAATTTTTAAAAGGGCATTTATTTATTATTTGTTTATTAGTCAGATACAGCCACAGGCTAGAGCCCACTTATGGCTGTAATGGCGTTCAATTTTGCCCTCACCCACTCGCCTAGAAAGCCCCGTCCACACTCGTACACACTAATACACAACCACACACATATACGGACACGCTCTTGGGTATAAGGCACATACACACACTCACACACATGCAGAGGGCACCCGACTGAACATATGACGTCTCCGATCAACCGAGGTATTGCCCTGCTGTTCGCCGAAACGGAGCACCTGAGACTTCCAAAAGTTGGATGGCCTGAAAAAGTCGGCCTCAGGGCATGCAAACAGAAACTTATTAGCTGCCTCAGGCAAACGCTTCGGGAAGCAATGCTGTACAGAATTGACACGGCCTGGTGGCGCATGAAAAAGCCCTTTATGACGAGAATGCCGGGCCACGACAGACAAACATTGATCCACGAGTTGTCCACAGTATAGATGGCCGCCGAAGACAGAGCGCATGCAAGTTTTGTCAGTTTGAGTTAAGCGAGCTTTAATTGACGGACATCTGAAATGGTTCAGTAATGAGCAATAATACATGGGAGAACACCTGACTTGTGGTCTCCCGGCCCGGCCATCCACATCGAGAAACGATGCTGCGGGCGTTCGAGACGCGCCAGGTGTGAATCAGCGGCGTTCGAGACGCGCCAGGTGTGAATCGGCGGCGTTCGAGACGCGCCAGGTGTGAATCGGCGGCGTTCGAGACGCGCCAGGTGTGAATCGGCGGCGTTCGAGACGCGCCAGGTGTGAATCGGCGGCGATCGAGACGCGCCAGGTGTGAATCGGCGGCGTTCGAGACGCGCCAGGTGTGAATCGGCGGCGATCGAGACGCGCCAGGTGTGAATCGGCGGCGATCGAGACGCGCCAGGTGTGAATCGGCGGTGTTCGAGACGCGCCAGGTGTGAATCGGCGGCGTTCGAGACGCGCCAGGTGTGAATCGGCGGCGTTCGAGACGCGCCAGGTGTGCATCGGCGGCGATCGAGACGCGCCAGGTGTGAATCGGCGGCGTTCGAGACGCGCCAGGTGTGAATCGGCGGCGTTCGAGACGCGTCAGGTGTGAATCAGCGGCGTTCGAGACGCGCCAGGTGTGAATCGGCGGCGTTCGAGACGCGCCAGGTGTGAATCGGCGGCGTTCGAGACGCGCCAGGTGTGAATCAGCGGCGTTCGAGACGCGCCAGGTGTGAATCAGCGGCGTTCGAGACGCGCCAGGTGTGAATCGGCGGCGTTCGAGACGCGCCAGGTGTGAATCGGTGGCGTTCGAGACGCACCTGATGTGAATCGGCGGCGTTCGAGACGCGCCAGGTGTGAATCGGCGGCGTTCGAGACGCGCCAGGTGTGAATCGGCGGCGTTCGAGACGCGCCAGGTGTGAATCGGCGGCACCGGACCATGTCACACTTCCTTACTCGATGATCGACCTGACGTGAGCACAATAGCCAGTCATCACGGGGCGGTGGTTAAACTGCGATCCGCGCATGCATGGGGCGGCCTGCATGCTCCTAATTAGCAAGCCTAGGCTTTTGCTACCACCTCGTCGACATGGTGAGCGAAAGTCAACTTGGAGTCAAGTTTCACCCCGAGGTCGCGCATTTGGTGACAGCTGGTGCCCATCCAATAAATACGGGAACACGATAGGTAAGGTACGAAGCGTGAATGTTATGGTCTTGCATTTAATTGGATTGAGCTTCAGATGCCAGGATTTGTACCACGCACAGAAGTGGTTCAGGTCGGCCTGAAGAGAATCAGCGTCTTCCTGGTTATTAATTCTGTGGATTTTGTTTACATCGTCAGCGTAAGCCAGACAGATATTGTAATATGATTTGGTAAATCTGCAACATAGCAGCGGAATGGACCTAAAATGCTGCCTTCGGGGACGCCATCGAGAGTACAGGTAATCCAGGGCCTATTTTAACATGTTAACTGGGGGGAAAATGCCCCCCCCCCCAGTGAGCCGTCCACCCCCCCCCCCCCCCCCCCCCCCCCCCCTCCAGTCAAGACATTTTTCCCACCCTCATTTCAGTAATTTTATGTCATGTTTCGCTTGATAGTATTAATTTAAATTAAAATATACATACCCGGTGATAAATTTAGAAAAATCCAATTATAAATTAAATGATATTCCTAAGTTTTAGTATTTCCCAGCCAAAATTAGTATCTTTAAATTATTTCCGAAATAGCATTAATTTAAATAGGTACCCTTTAAACAATTGCTCATTAACGGCAGAGTAGTAGGGATCGGGGACTGTTGGACCAGGAACGTCGCTATAAAATTTGGAGTGAGTGTGGGGTGTGGTGGGGTGAGGGGCAAACAGGTGGTTGCCACCCCTCCCCCCACTCCCATAATGTTAATATTAAAATCCTGCTAATCTTGGGGTCCGGAGGGATCTTGGGGGGCCGGCCCCCTGGCCCCTCGGGTGGCGACGCCCATGGTTGGGATAGGGGAGATATTTAAATATTTTTTTGGTATTTTATTAAGCAGATCACCAACAGGGTCTGCTGACAGGTGAAGTCACATAGTAAAATCGATAACACGATCACTCCATAAAGTACATTGAAACATTAGCAAGATATAAATAGTGTAAATAATACAAAGTGAACTGATAAATGATGCAAGATAAAAATAGCGACCGTAAAAGACGAGTTACAGATATGCTATATAAGTGATGACATGTTTTCTAAAAGTGTTAAAATGATCTACAAGAAAATCCACCTCTGGGACGCTGTTTAAAAAAGAGTTGACCAGCCTAGGTACCCTGCAGAGTAGACTGCCCTTCACGGTGTTAACGCGGGGGCAGATCTCGTGTAACAGCTTGTGAGTGCGGGTCGATCGAGCTGGTACATGAAGTGAAAAGCTTGTTAGCAAAGTTTGAGAATCTAATTTCGAGTGGAAAATGTTCCTGATGAACAATAGGTCATGCTGAATCCTACGAGCTGATAAAGAAGGTATCCGGAAGTGTTGTAACAAGTCTGAGTATGCTAAAGAAGTGGCATGACCAGATAAAGTACTATTTAAAAGCCAAATTAGAATGCCAAAATAGAATAATGTTCCTTCCGCGGAGTATATAAGGGAAGAATCTGAATATGAGCTGCCCAGTCCGGCCCGACCCATGGCGACGCTTTTGAGAAGCTCATATCTCTGCAACCGCACCGCACGTCCGATTGACAAGCGGGCTTCTTTGCTGAGTAGTCCCATCCACCCTACCCTGTTTGAGACCAGAGCCGACTCACGTGAGTAACTACCACTGCGCGTGGCGCATGCCGCGTGAGGGGTGTAGAAAGGTGTTTTGTCGCAAAAGCTCCGCAACGGCTTGGCCGAGTGTGTGCAAATTCGGTGTGTGGTTATGGATCTCTCAGCCGCCACTTTCCAACAAGTCAGGGGTGGGGTGCCTCTGCAAGTGCGCACAGTGGTGGATCTAGGTTTCCAGTTTAGGGGGGAAATTCCAAAAAGTCTCAAACAATTCTGAAAACTCATCGGATTTCGCTTGCATTGATAGCTGATTTAAAGCAAGTTTTCCTTATGGTTAATAGTTCCGTTGACTGCAATTATATGACGAAATACTTGTATGAACAGCATCGCGATTAGCAAGATATTATATTATTATAACCTTATGTTCAAAACTTAGCTTGCAAAATATAAAAAGAGAAAGTTGAATATATTTCGGATACAATCCTTCTTCAGTTCAGTTATATCAAATCCCCGCAACAGAGTTGTGAGGATTTGATATAACTGAACTGAAGAAGGATTGTATCCGAAATATATTGAACTTTCTATTTTTATATTTTGCAAGCTAAGTCTTGAACATAAGGTTATAATAATATAATAAACTTTCCTTAGTAAAAGTTGCTTATATTTGCTTCTATATCAGGAAAGGTGTCAATTTTGCGCCGATTTCAGGTGGTTTGGGGGGGGGGGGCAATTGCACATTTTGCCCAGCCGTAGATCCGCCACTGCGTGCGCACGTGCGCACCCCTTTTTTGTCCTCGCATCTCAGAAACTACTTGCCCGATCGAATTTAAATTCATCATAGGTACATTTACTTCGCGTTCGCTCGTTCATCGCCAACTGCGGCGCCTTACTGATTCGCTAAAAAAAAGTTATGGAAGACAAAGGACGCATGACCTCTGGGTCAATAGATTTTATCTCGTGAAGGTTGCAGAACAAAAATGTCATATGGATCTTCGTATTTTGCAAAAGATTCGTGAGTCTGGTGAACATTGGGAAATTTTAGCCATTTCCTGGGGATTTATATGCATTTGCATGTTTTCCCAATGACCTAAAATTGGGAGTTCACAAACTCTACTTTGCCTTAGGTCATCGATATAAAAATCATCCGAAATAGCAGAATTTGTTGTATTTATGACCTGATTAAATCCTGTAAGTTTCCAACTGATCGGTTAAACAATCTGGCTGCGGCACGACCTTAAATTTGTAGGTGGGATTACTAGACTTGACCTAGTGACCTGACCTGAGGAGACCCGAAGTAACAAAATAACAGGATTTGAGCAACTGATAGACAAACAGTTCTGCCAAAAATGGCGATGCGAAACGCCGTCGTTTTCCAATATTTCCGACAAACCTAAGGGGGGAGGATATCCGCCCCCTGTTGTTGCGCGTCTTAACGTTTGCTACACATATCCCCCCCCCCAACCTAATAATCCTGGCGATGCCAATGTATAGATGTAGCTACACCTAAGAAATTGGAGTAATCAACCTTCGGTATTTTCATGCTCTGCATGCCCAACGTGCTCAACCTGCCGCACGAGTTGGGTCAAATTACAACAATAATGGGGTAACTTGAGCAATACTTAACATTTTATTTGGTGTCATTTTTAAAGTATAAACGTGGGTTTGTGAAAATAACTTTTTTAATTAGGAAAGGTCAACTTTCGGACCCTTCCAGTCTTTTTGGAGGGTCTGGCTCGACTGGCTCACTGGATCCACCGTTGATGATTGAAGCCGTAGTTCCTATTCAATCAAAGCATGACATTTGACACAGTATTGCGGTAAAAACAACATGACCTTGGACATTGTAATTGGACTTAGTTATGAAAAAGGAGCAAGTACAGAAAGAAGTACGTTGTAGCAATACAAAATAACATTGTTACACCTATGGTATGGCGTGAGTTGTTAGGAAAAAAACGATTAACCCGGCATTGGCTGTGGTTTCCAGACACCTTCCATTGGCGGGGGTGCGTTTCTCCCCCCCCCCCGTGGTTATCTTCCGAACCAATGATCACAGCGAGACGCGCAAGGCGGCATTCGAAAGTTCTTAATGAGACACATCTAATGTTTACTCTCAAATTTCAAATTGAGGTCACATGTCAGGTCACGGTCAGGTCAAAGCTCAAAATCAAGGTATTTTAGTGTATGGACCATACTTTCCATCGAAAGCCTTCGATTGAGACCATGATCACCTAGAGTGCTCTCAAAGGTATAATAACATCCCGCATGAGCTAAAGTCAGATTGTTGGCAAATATCAAGGTCAAGGTTCGGTCATAAAAGGTCACTATGCGCAAAATATATACGAAAGTCATGCAACATATGTTTTATGAGTTATGTTTACATGTATAATTCGATAGTGATATTCATTTTACCATCTGACCTCATTTAAGTAAGGTTAATGTCAAGCTCAGGTCAAGGTCAGGCCACATAAGGTCAAAATTTAAAATTTATAAATCTAAATAAAAAAGGCATGTTTCTAGGTCAATTGTGTCTGAGAAATACAGTGCTAGCATTTATTTGTCTGTATCTGGTGACTAAGAGCAAAAAAAGCGCAATTTCAAAATATGACGTCATGAGCTACTCATACTTAGGGAGCCATACGTCAGTCAAAAATAAAGATATTGCTTTTAAATTTGGTTTGGGTATTTTACACCTGTGGTTCTCCAACATATATTCTTTTTTAATGTTTGACAATTTTGATTTTGAGGGCATTTTTGTTTGCCGTTTTAGGGGTCAAAAACCAAAATGTTCATAATTCCGAGGAAGCCATTTTGTAGCCCTTGCCATCCGCTATCTTTTGACGTTTGTTATCGCATTTTGATCATAATATGGCATTTGTACGGTCTGTTAAAATTTCGCTGTTTTTTCGTCAAACTCGTAATTTTTGCACAGAAGACGTACAATTGATGTAGGAGATGGTACCTGAAGTTTCACGTCGATAGCCCGACTGGTTTTTGAGATATTGCGAAAGTTCTTCAGGGGGACGAAAAATGCCCCCCCCCCCCCCCCCCAGCCAAAGGCGGGTTAACTGGTATTTTCCATCAGCCATGCTTACATATTTTTGCCTTTGTATGTTATGTTCGGATCTTATCTTGCCCCCCCCCCCCCCAGTGATTTTCCCTTAAAATAGGCCCTGAGGTAACCAGTCAGAGTATTTCCCATCAAGAATGACTCGTTGGGAACGTTGGCTCCGATATGACTCAATCCAGTTATATCCAGTTAAGGGCGAGATCCAGTTATAGGCGAGATATGCTGAATGAGTGACGAAGCTGGAATAAAAGTAATGTATGGTTCACACTCGTAAAAGCAGATGAAAAGTCGGTGTAGATTGCATCAGTTTTCGATCCCCTTGACAGAGAAGTTCAGCAGTGCTCCAGGAAACAGGCCAGATTAGTTACGTATGATCGTTTGGGAACGAAGCCGCGTTGGGAGGCAGGTAGTGATTGGAGACGCGCTTGAAGCAGACTCTCGCATACTACCTTCTCCAGGATTTGTGAACAAATGGCCAGAAGAGAAACGGATCGGTAGTTTTCTGGAAGTTTTTTTGGATCCTCTTTTGTACACTGGAACAACGTTTGCTTACTTCCAAACGGAGGGAAACACGCCGGACAGCATTGACAGGCGACAAGCAATGTCAAGTGGGATCGCAAGCTCTTCTGCACATTCATGTAATATGCGGGCGCTAAGGCCGTCCGGGCCCACCAGGGCCTTATGCGAGCTCAATTCCCGCAACAGTTGAGCCATACGTCCGGGTGGAACATCAAAATCCGTGAGACCAGGTGCTCCTAAGTGTTCTTGGTGCTCCTAAGGCATGGTGTTGTTTGAGATATATCTGCACTTCAATGCGCTAAATACCCACATAAATACGAACGATACATAACATATTTATAGTATCCTCATTAGGCAAGTATCCGCTTCAAATACCAACCATGCTATATTGTTGCGCTTTTGTTTTGCTGTCATTAGTTCGACCTTAGGCTTGAAATAAATTGGATGGCATCTATTCGATTCATCCCAAATGCATTAAAAGCGTTAGAAGCTCGAAGAGTATCTCAGGTTGAAAACACGATGTTGTAAGATTAAATTTGACTATTTGTTGTTACTTTTGACTACCGAAAGTATTTGCATGAATAAATGCGTTATTGTTACACAATACTGGTTACATAATAACAACTTACAAGATCAGGGGCGGATCAGGGATCCTGCCACCTTCGCCGTGCCGGGGGGGGGGGGGTCTGAACACCCCCCCCCCCCATTCTAACTCGGCTTCCGGGGAGAGTAGCCGGAATATAAAAAAAACACTGATAACTAAAAGCTATGATAGATAGGAACAAAAGAAAAAAATCAACAATAAAACGCTCTTGACAAATGTAATCCCCACTGAAGTCCTCCAATTTTAGCTCAGGTCAATAGTTGAGGCTCCAGACGTCATCAAAGGCCAAAAAAGCAAATACAAAATTTTCGTTATTAATATTTATTTTATCAAGGTAGGACAATTATTTTAACGTCGTTGTGTTTGTCTAGTCAATACGCTTCGAATCATACCCATTGCAAGTGGTTTAGGTCAAATTCAACATCTGATCTCAGGTCAAGGTCATACAAGGTCATCTGACAGTCCAGGTGGGTGACAATACACATATTCAGAAGAAGCTCGACGAGATAAACACAGTTGTATAGGTCTCTTTATTCAGGTCGCTTTATTCAGGTATAGGTCTCTTTACAGGGTCCTAGGATTGCTTTGGAGCTGGGGTGCAGAGTGCAAAATTCTGGCTAAAAATAAACATAAAGAGCAGAAAATTCAACCAAATAACATATGTACTCGGTTTTATTAATATCCAATTACCCGCTCACCAGAATTAGTTATTAGGTGCCTATGCCAATTCTTACCTGTCTTTCCCTACACAGGCTGTCCCCATCATTACATCCATCAATCAGTATGAGAGTTCCAATTATCCAATACATTTTAAAATAAGGATTGAAAAATCCCAGTAAAACTCGGGAAAGAGAGCGGAAAATAGTATCCATTGGGTGTCGTTTCCCACCCAAATTTACCAATGCTAGGACACTGTCTCTTTATAGTGGTATAGGTCCTCTCTCTCTGTATTCAATCCAAAGTGATTGACAAAAACATTTTATTGACCTCAGATGACCTCAGGGTTACTGAGCAAAAATTATACATGGGTCATCGAGAATGACCTATAATTACACGATCCTGAAAGAATTGGCCTGATCCGATGCGCATTCTCTGAATAGGAAGCATTTGCAACTGTTTCCCATTGACTTATAATGGGGATTGGGAAGGTCGCGTGATCGACCTGACCGTAGGTCACCGATATAAACAAAAATCAGAAATATACCAATTGTAGGTACTTATGGCCTTATTCAATCCTGTTAGTTTTAAACCGATCGGACAAACACTGTGGCTGTGGTACGACCGCAAACGTTTATGGTTGTGGGGTTACGTGACCTGGACTGGTGACCTGACACCTGAGATGACCCGAAGTAAAAACATCACACAATTTGGGTAATCAATGCCCGAATAATTGTGCCAAAAATGGCGGCGCTGCACGCCGCCGTTTTTCCGCTATCCTCGAAAAACCTTAGAGGGGAGTCCACCCCCTTCCCCGGCATGGTACAGGTCAAGCAAAGTAACTGAAACTACTTTACTCGATTTATTAAAAATGCACCAGCCAGAGTTGCCA
Organism: Chirona hameri; assembly: GCA_036785665.1. Classification (NCBI taxonomy): domain Eukaryota; kingdom Metazoa; phylum Arthropoda; class Thecostraca; order Balanomorpha; family Balanidae; genus Chirona; species Chirona hameri. Next base: position 66,517 of record JAXIVJ010003842.1, read on the forward strand.
GGACTCTTAGAAAATCACCCAATCGATTTCGATTGCAGGTGGACTGAAACAAACAAACACAAATGCTGCAGAAGGTAAACTCGCCGCCCTGTTTGTCCCGATACCGATTCGCTATGCTGCTACTCGCAGCCGGCGCACGGTAGCGACGTCTGGTGGCGCGATGGTGGCGCCACCTGAGCTCGGGAGGAGCTCTCTGGCGCCACTGTGGCCTGCCGGTGGACGGTGACCGCATGAAGACCTGCTCTCGTCTGATTCTGACGGGGAAGAGGCCCCTTGGGGATGGTTAGCCCGCTAAAACAACACTTATCTGATGGTACCGGCGTAGGAGGAAGATTAGACTCTGCTGCAGATTAAACGGCGACTCCGTGTTTAAATGATCGAATGTCAGTCGAGGGTTCATGGTGGAAAGTTCTGGCCTGACTAGACTAACCTTTCCAGCAGCTTACCAGGCATTCAGTCTGTTATCGGCGTTCAGACCGTATGCTTACTGTACTGTGCATACTTACCATCTGAAGGAAACAATTATGAATGCATGTCAACATTCAATGAACACGTGACGTCGCCACCTACTAAAAGTTAAGTGAGGCCGGAGGAACGACAGCGTGCTAAAGGCAACTGGTCTTCATGTAACGCCTATGGATCCTAGTTAAAATCCGAAAAGTTTCGGGACGCATCCTCCCGTCCCCGAACCCCGTCCCCCGATTTTGACGCCCATGTTTGAAGGTGAATATGTATGCACATCTTCAATCGTAACATTTAACTGTTTATCCACTTCCTTAAAACAAAAGTAATATTGAATATATCATGTAATGTTATTCATTGTTATGCATGTTTAGCTTTAACCATCTCGATCGCATTTTATCTTGGATATATACATACGTAGGTAGCAGGACAAGTTTCATCCCTTCTTTCATCTCATTTCTCATCTGAAAACCCTAAAGTATCGTGTATGTAAATTCGATATCCCTATTGCCCCACCAGAACCTGAACCGCGCCCCTCGTGCCCCGTGGGAAGAGTAAAGACAGAGGGCGCTCGGTACTGGTGTGAATCTATTATAGATGGCGCAGCAGACAAGCAAAACAGACTGATCACAGACCACAGCCCTCGGGGCTCAGGCTCGATAGGTCCAAAGGCCCAAGTCCCAGTTTCATTTCTAGTTGTTATGAAAAGCTGCTTTCGTATTGCTTTGATATACCACGGCTCCTTGGCTCTCCATGGCAATGACGAATGCAACAAGTAAGTGGTTGCTTTGACCTAAGAAGTGGTGGGACCATAGGTGTCGATGGATATACCTTTGGGGTGGCCCTCGGCCCCACCAATGTTGAGTTCGCCCCCCCCCCGATGTTTACTCTAAATACTAATGTTGAGTTCGTACCATCGCCCCCCAATGTTTACGCTCGCCCCCCTCCCCCATGTTTTTGGCCGCTGGCGGATCCAAGAGGGGGCAAAGCGGCCAAGCCCCTCACACCCTCTGAAATCGGCAAACAAATTGACACGTTTCCTATTTCAAAAGAAAATATAAGCAGCTTTTACTAAGAAACGTTTGTTTTAGATCACCTCTTCATGTAAAAAGAGGCAAAATCCAGCGAATTTAATATATGTACATGTGTGAGACTTTTGGGATTTGCTCCCAAAACCAACTGTTTTGCCCTTCTGGATCCGCCCTTGTCTCTGGCCTCAGATTAGGTACCTGAAACATATAGGTTTAATTTGCAGTAATTCATGGAAAACCAAGCTTCTGATAATTTGTTTAGTTCTACGAACCGTAGACTACCTAATACCACCTTCGTCACGTCGCACGACGAAACCGGGGGGGGGGGGATACCGGCGAAGTAATGCTTCTCTCCTATGTGAAGTTTTCAGTTGTTTCCTTCTCTTGCGATCTGGAGGCATTGATTTGGAAGACGTAAGTTTTAGCGCCGATTTGAGTTTGACATGTAAATAGTCTCAGTGCTGCGTGATGCGCGTGCAATTTCCCCTCGTACCCATGAGCATGTGTCATGACTGGTCACTTGGAGTTTCTCAACAGTAGAGTGACGGTGTTAGAAACGGACATTACAAGTCCTGGATGGAAATATAATCGTAGGACACCGTTTTGCGTGTCGTGGATAGTATATTTTTGTGTATAGAGGGGTGACCATATTACCTCCCATTGCCGTCTAGCTTGAACTTTATTGGGAATGGGTCCGCTTGACCTGACCAAATTTCGAACGCCATTGACTGATCGACCCTTGGTTATCTTTCGAACGAATGAGCGCAGCGAGACGCGCAAGAAGGATTTCGAAAACTCTCAATAAGACGCATTGAAATCATGCTATATTTGTTTTATCGAGATAAAATACCAGGTGGTATTTGAAAATCGTGGTATTTAATCGTGGTATTTGTATAATCGTGGTACAAAATCGTGGTATTTGAGTGTATGGGCCATACTTTCCATCCAAAGTCTTCGATTGCGACCATGATCTCCCAGAGTGCTCTTAAAGGTAAAATGCACATCTCGCATTAGCAAAAGTGAGAATTTTGGCAAATGTCACGGTCAAGGTCAGGTCACAAAAGGTAACTATGCGCAAAACAATATACGAAAGCCATGCGACACATGTTCAATGGATTATTTTACACGTATAATTCGATCGTGATAGTCATTTTTCCACCTGGCCTCATTTCAGTGAAGTTAAAACTCGTGTGTAGTGATGTCACTAAATTCGCTATATCTCGATTTTTTTCGACAAAATTGCTTCATTTATGCACAGAAGACGTAAAGTCGGTGTAGGAGAAGGTACCCAAAGTTTCACGTTGATGTCGCTATTGGGCAATTCCAGGACAGGTCACCAAGGCATGGTAACCACACCCTCTCATATTTCGCTGTAAAATGGTGTATGGGGTTATTCTGGGTGCTGATTTCGATTTTTGAATTTGTACTGTCGTCAGGTTACGGGGTCACAAGATACAGGTCAGCGAAAATTCAGGTAAAGGTCAAACATACTACATACTACGTTTGCCATTATATCTCAAAGAGAAAAATACATATCAGGGCAAAACTATATATCATTAGAGAGAGAGGAAGAAACACAGAATATGATGGCATAAAAGGTTACCCCCTAAAGTCAAAATTGGACAATTTGAACTGATGATCTTGAAGTCAGGTCAAGGTCAAACCATGTTTACCTGCTTCGATTTGTTTTATAATTTACACAAAAGTTTTATCATTCAATTGCTAACATGCATGCAAAATTGTGCGTGGCAACTGAAACTCCTTGGGGGTCATATGTCATGACCTCATTTGCCCAGCGAGTTTACGAATTTCTGTTTTCTCCAAATGTAAGCATCATTTGAAAGAACCTGTCCTAATGAATACACTTATGACATTAGCCCGCGCCGCGCCGGTGCTCGGCGCCACCTTCACCGTGCCGGGGGGGGGGGGGGGCTTTAGACGCCCCCTCGAACTCGGCTCCTATTGGACGTAGACAACAAAAAAACAAATATAACGTTCGGAAGTTCGACAATTTTTTAAAACTATTTCGGTCATGTTTTGGCTCAGGTAAATATTGCGGTCACCAGGGGTCATCAAAGGTTAGATATTCCAGTTTTAGGACTTCGCTTCAAACACCCCCCAAATATCTGGGGAACTATGATAGCTAAGAACAAACGGGAAAACGCAATTAAAAGCTCTAAAAAATACAATCCCTCTTGCTGTCTTCAAATTTTATCGCAGATCAATAGTGTAGGCTCCAGAGGTCATCAAAGGTCAAAAAGGCAATTGTTTGGCGCCAAACAGTTTTTTTTTGCAAATGGCTTTTTACCTAATAAAGATAAGGCAATACTGTTGACGCCATCGTGTGTGTCAAGGCGATTCGAATCATATTACTGTTGACCAGGTCAGGTCAACTTAAAATTTTACCTCAGGTCTAGGTCAAGTGGTGACCAAGTCAAGTGGAGTAGGTCATGTTGCATATTGGGAGACGAGTCTCGACGAGATAAGCACATTTGTACCGGCTTCACTTCTCTATCTTCATTCTGTCGAGATGTATTGACAACAAAGGTGTTGGTAACCTCGGATGACCTCGGCTGACTGTAGGAATTAATGCACAAAATTGCACCTGTATATCAAGAATGACCTATGATAACATGATCCAGAAGGAATTGGACTGATATCATGCGTATCCTTGAAATATAAACAATTTTAATATTTCCCATTGACTTATAATGGGGAGGTAACGAAATTGATCCGACCTTAGGTAACAGGTATAAAAAAATCCGATACCAAAAATTTGTAGGTACCTATGGGCCTTATGAAATCCTTTAACACGCGCCCTGGAGGGGGGCGAAATCCGCCCACCCCTCCGGTTTTTCGAGGATAGCGCAAAAACGGCGGCGCGCAGCGCCGCCGTTTTTTGTATACCTGTTTAGAAATGAACTTAACGCATTATGTAAAATTCTTGGCCTCAGGTCATCTCAGGGCAGGTCACAAGACCAGGTCACGTGATGACCTCAACTCCAAAACGTTTGCAGTAGTACCACAGCCACAGTTTTACGCCGATCGGTTTGAATCTTGCAGGACTTCATAAGGTCATAGATACAACAATTTGTTCATCTCGGATTTCTAATATCGGTGACCTAAGGTCAGGTCAATTTTGTGACCGCCAACACGGTTTTATCAATTACTATCGACATAATGAAGATAGAGAAGAGAAAACGGTACCAATATGTTTGTCTCGTCGAGACACGTCTCCCAATATGCAACATGACCAACTTGGGTCACCACTTGACCTTGATCTGAGGTCAAATTTCACAGTTGACCTAACCCGATCACCATGAGTATGATTCGAAGCGCCTTGACAAGACAAACGCGATGGCGTACACATTATTGCTTTATCTTTATTAGGTAAAAGATTATTTGGGGAAAACAGTTTTGAAAACAAAATCACCTTTTTGACATTCGATGACCTCTGGAGCCTAAACTATTGACCTGAGCTCAAATCTGAGGACACCTATGTCGATTGCATTTTTCAATGACTTTCGATTGAATTTTTCCGTTTGCTGCTAACTATCATAGTTCCCGAGATATTTGGGGGTGTTTGAACCGAAGTCTTGAAAACTTGAAAATCTGACCCTTGATGACCTCTGGTGACCTCAATATTGACCTGAAAAAAAAAATGAACGAAATACTTTCGAAAGAGCTTGTCTCGAGCTATCTAACGTCGTTTCCCGCTTGTCGCTACGTTGCGTGGTTTTCGAGACCATAGGGGGGGGGGGGGGCGAAATCCACCCCCCCTCTCCAAGGCGTGTAATTATCAGAGGCCCTCCAGGGCGCGTGTTAACCCGCGCACTGCAGGGGCTTGCGCCGAACACAAACTGCAGGGGGTTGATTTCCGTCCCTCGCCCCTGAGATCTAAAAAATACGCTACGTAGCGAGAAGCGGAAAACGGCTTTTGATAGCTGGATATATTTTGTATCGAAAGTATTTCAGTATTGTTTTAGGTCAGGTCAAAATTGATGTCACCAGAGGTCATCAAATGTCAAATTTTCCAGTTTTTCCTGTTTAGGACATTGCTCCAGAAATTCCCATATATCTCAGAAAGTATGCTAGTTAAAAACAAACGGAAAAAAGCAAACGCCAGCCAGTGAAATTTTCAATTGGTAAAGTGTCCCCAAATTTGATCTCAGGTCAACATTTGAGGCCCCAGAGGTTAAAAAAAAATCCGTTGTTTTTGCTAAATCGTTTTTTTTATATTAACTTTTTACATAATAAAGATAACGGAAAACTGGTTACGGCATTGTGTTTATCTTGGCAAGGTGCTTCGAATGATCTACATGGTAACCTTGTTAAATAAACGTAAAATATTGACCTCAGGTCATAGTCAAGTGGTGACCCAAGTAGGGCATGCTGCATATGGAAAGACGTGTCTCGACGAGACAAACACATTGATGTCTGTTTTACTTCTCTATCTTGATTATGTCGGGAGTTATTGACAACAAAAGTGATGGTGACCTCACATGACCTCAAATGACCCAATAGGGGTCACTGAACAAAACTTACACTAGGATCATCAAGAATATCCTATAATAACATGATCCAGAAGTAATTGGACTAATATCATGCATATCCTTGAAATAGGAAGTATTTGTATATTTCCCCATTGACTTATTATGGGAGGTTACGTAATTTACCTGACCTTAGGTCACCGATATCAAAATTCCGAGATATCGGAATTGTACGTACTTTTGCCCTCATGACATCCTGTAAGTTTCAAACTGATCGGGGAAAAGCTCTGGCTTTGGCACAACTGCAAACATTTTTGGAGGTGGGGTCAATTGACCTGGTCTGGTGACCTGAGCTGAGATGACCCGAGGTTATTTGTTTGTTTTTCTCTCAAAGTGTGTGCAATTGATGTCCTAACAGGTGTGCCAAAACCCGGTGGCGCTGCGCGCCGCTGTTTTTTCGCTATCTTTGAAAAACCTGAGGGGGTGGGGGGCGGAAATCATCCCCCCTCCCCCTGCAGTGCGCGGGTAAGTTTTAACCCTCGCCCTACGAGAGCTTTTTTCCCCTTCGCCCTACGGGGGTGGGGCCTGACAGCCCCCCTGTTAACTTCCAAACCATGCAACTTAGAGCAATGCGGTAAGAACCAGCATGTTGCCTGTCATGAGAGGAATCTAACAGTATGCGATGTTTAGGTTTCAGGTCAACGGATGACCTTCCAGGTCAAGTGAATGATCTCGGATTTACCACGTCCAGAACAGCGATTTTGCTCTTCAGAAAACCTCAAAATGAGAAATTGATAAATGTAAATAAAAGGGCATTTTCCTAGACCAGTTTTGGCTCAGAAATACAAAAAAAAATGTAATTATTTGCTCGTATCTTGTCTAAAAATGTAAAAAAGTTATAAAAAAATGACGTAATCAGTTTATTACACTTAGGAAGCCATCACTCAGTCAAAAATGAAGATATTGCTTTGAAATTTGGTATGGGCATTGCCCATATTAAGTTCTCTCACATACGTTCCAGTTTTTACTAATATCTTTGAAAATTTTGATTTTGTGGGCATTTTTCCAAAAACATCAGGTTTTTTTTTTAATTTTAGGGGTCAAAAACCCAAAACTTTGAAAATAAAAGATTGCCATTTCAAAGAGAATGCCATTTTGCATTTTTGGTGAATTGCGTTTGTAATTTTCTTTAAAACTCTGTTTTCTACGATTTTTCAAATATTTATCATTTTTTACCAACATGACGTCATTAAAACATTATTATCTCCCAAACTACTCAAGCAATTTCAATTGAATTTGTATATCCTACGTATAAATGTTGTAAACTCAGCTACCAAAAATTTCAGCAAGATGTACTTTATGTGTCAAAAGTTATTCAAGAAAAACCTCAGGGGGCCTGTCAGGCAAAAAATGTAGGGCGAGGGTTAAACCAATCGGCCAGAAACTGTGGTTGTGGTACGACGACAAACTGTTTTGGAGGTGGGATCACGTGACCTGGCCTGGTGGCCTGGCCTGAGATGACTCGAGGTGAAGAATTTCGTACTATGTGGGTAATTGATGCCCGAACAGCTGTGCCAAAAACAGCTGCATGCATCGCCGCCGTTTTTCCGCTATCTTTGAAAAACCTTAAGGCCCCCCGGCACGGCGCGGGATAATTTCACATTTGAATATAAATAAATAACAATAAATCGTACAATATAAATCGTAAATAATACTCATAATTCGTATCGTCCTCTGATGGACATCCGATGCGACGGCATTGCGCACCATGTACCAAAATTAACGATTTACCGAAATTCGTGAACTCGCTGGGGAAATGAGGTCATGACTTAACCCTATTAGGTCAGAGGGGGAGCTAAAACGACCCCCCTTAACCCTATTTGTAACAGGCTCCTGGCTACCCCTATTTGTAACAGGGGGGGGGGGCGGATTCCGCCCCCCCCGGAGATCTCGAGATCTACCCGTCCGATTTTCAAATATGAAACGGTGTTTGGTTCCCCTCAACACGATCTACATTTAAAAATAATAAACAAAATCTAAATTTTGAATAGAGGGCAACAGGGGGGCAAAAACCACAAATTTTAGTGGTATTTTTGATCCAACATAGCTTTCATGTTTATCGACCGATTTTAACACAACCAATAGGGATCGATAGAGATTGAATTGGAAATTGATATTTAATGGTGACGTTTGAAAATTCAAAAATCATAGGCGTGTGCAGGTCACTCAATATGGGGGTGAAGTAAATGCGTAATAAAACCATTTTTTGATGTTTTTTAAAATAAATGAAATGGTATGTGATTGTGACATTAGACAAAACAGTTATAAATCATATTTTTTGCCATAGGCGGTACCAGGTTAGTGAAAAAGGGAGGTCAAATTGGAAAAAGTATTAACCGCAGACAAGTTTCTACCCAGCACTATAAATATGTTACTGATCATAGATAGTTCCTTTTTGCATGTTGTACTTCATCAAAGGCGTATCCAGGATCCAAACTGGGGCGGCGCAAGACCTTTTGATAAGTATATTATCCGCTATTATGATACTAACTAGTTAACAGTGACTATTTCACATACAACTTCAATTAACATTGCTTACCCCCCTTTTTACCCTACCTGGACTCGCCTATTATCTTATAATCGTTCGTAGAGTAGCCTGTGGTGCGTGTTCATCCGAAAACTGCAGTATGTTATGTGATTGTACGCCCATGCCTCTTAGTTTCCTTGCAATGATATGACCCCCTTTTTCCATTCCTGAGCGCGCCTCTGCAAAAAAAAATGACTTTATTCCCTTTTCTGGCCTCATATGTGCATATATCATTATAAGCTAAACGTCTATTGCGCCGTTATCGCTGGCATATCGTCATCACCATGTCAGTCACCCCCTTTTCATGTGCCTGAACACGCCCCTGAAACTCTATATGTAATAAATTATGCAAATAATGGAATCAAAAGCTATCTGTTACATCTTGATAGCTATAAATGTCCCTCACATCGCTCTATTGGCTTCCCGCCAAGCATTGAATACTTCCTGGAAACCCCCCCCCCCCCCCTTTCAAGCCCCTGAAACCGCCTCTGCCATGCAATTTTTGTGATATTTCAATAACATCAACTAATTTGCACTTGTTTCAATCACCATAAACCGATGTAACTCCTTCATACTTGAGGAAGTTAGGAAGAAACTGTGAAGATCGCATTTCCGTATTATCGCCAAATGTCGCCTCCGAACCCACCCAAAACTGTGCCCTGGAACCGCCTCTGTTCAGGTTAAGAACTCAAAATTTTAACTCCAAATGAGGTATTCAATTCTATGAAAAGTTCCAAAATTGCATGGGCCTGCTGCCAGCCGTTCTGGAGATATCTGCGAAAAACATGAGGGGGAGCGGAATCCGCCCCCCCCCCCCCCCTGTTACAAATAGGGTTATGGTTTCCCCGCTCCTGTCCGCAAACAAGTAAAGTTACGTCCATAACACCTTTTGACTTTTCCTAAATATTCATTGGGCACATTCTGGCAAATTTGCAGAATTTTCAGCTTACCAGGAGCGGCTCCAGGCGTGTTTTTGGCATGTTTTGGTTTTCAGCGTGACACGGCTTTTAAAGGGAATCAGTTGCCATTCTCTAACCGTTGTAGATACGAGCCTACGACTTTCACACCTTTGCTTACTGATTTCTGTAGACATGTTTAGTTAAAAAAATCTCAATTTCTTGGTTTGCACATGGGCGCCTTCAGGGACGTATTTTGGGAGGAATATTGGGTCACTGGTGTTTCATCGAAATCTGAAAGATAATAATTTGTAACTCGGTGAACCTTCTTATCTGTTCTTTGCAGACCTTGTGAGATTTAAAAAAAAAATTGGGGCTGCCCACAGGCGATTCCAGGAACGGGTTTTGGGGGGGGCATGTGTACACATTGTGTGTAGTACTCAAAACGTGATTTCGCGTTGAACTATCTCGTGTAATACCATCTGCATGGATCACAATTGTATTTTGTGGCATAGGCAGTTCCAGGGGTAAACGCATATCCCAATGTTATGGGCGGCTCCAGGGATGAAATTAGGGGGAGTTGTGGAATCACGACGTGTAACTACATAGCAAAAGATAACAACTTGAAACTTGGTGACCTGTTTTAGCAATGCCTTGCACATGTTTCATATTTCTTGAAATTTTGGGTTTCCAAAGGACGATTCTATGGACGGATTTTGGGGGCATGTGTTTGACTCCGTTCACACGCATTGTGTTTAGTGCCCCGGAACGTTATTTTGCAGTGGGTAATTTCATGCAATATCATCTGCATGGATCATAATTGCATGTTTGGGCATAAGCGGCCCCAGGGATGAAATAAGGGGGAATTGTGGACTCTTGGCGTGACACTACATAGCAAAATATATAAATAAACAAATATAAAGATAACAAAAGACAAGGCTCAATTCCCCTCCCCTTCCCCTCATGAGCACACCACTGGACAAATACAAAACTGTCATAATTTATTTTCTCGTGCATACACGCACAATTATAAGCATCTAAAACAGAAATCAAAGCGCCATTGGGTTAATTTCTCTAAACTGTAAAATGGAGTATGTGTTAGAGCATACACTTGGGTGGCGAAATCCAACAACATGAACACATTGCGTGCAAGCAACGTCCCAGGGCAAGCATCTAAAAATGCACATTTACACCCATTGTTTTGCTACCTGTTTCCCCCCCCCCCCATTACAAAATTGTGCATATTTATGAATATAGGAATGTAGTTTAATGCTCCAAGAAATCGAATGTCGCTTTCTCGGAGAGAATCGGACAAGCGGTTTCCGATATACGAAGGGGGACCGAATAGCCCCCTCCGACAGATTCGTATTTTGTTTAGCCCGACAGTAATAGGACTAAGACCCCTGTTGACCACCAAGGAATTTCAGTTGCCACGCAAAATTTTGCATGCATGTTACCAACTGAAGGAATAAACCTTTGTGTAAATTTTAACAAAATCGAAGCAGGCATACATAGTTTGACCTTGACCTGACTTCAAGGTCATCAGGTCAAATTGTCAAATTTTGACTTGAATGGGTAACTTTGTATGCCATCATATTCTTTGTTTCTTCTTCTCTCTAATGATATATAGTTTTGCCCTGATATGTATATTTATCTTGGAGATCCAATTACAAACGTAGTTGAATGTTTGACCTTGACCTGAATTTTCGCTGACCTATATATTGTGACCCCGTAACCTGACGACCATACAAATTCAAGAAACGATATCAGCGCCCAGAATAACCCCATACACCACTTTGAAGCGAAATCGGAGGCGGTGTGGTATACATTTTCACCCTTACCTTGGTGATTTGTCCTGGAATTGCCCTGTTGGTTTTTGAGCTATTAGCCGTATTCACGAAGGATTATTGTATGTATATACATGTTTACATATGCATGTTTCCATAACTATTGAATAGTGATAATATCGCCTAAATCAACCATGTATTTCTTGGAATGTATAATATACTTCTATACCAAAACTTCTCAGCAACTTTTCAGAATCTTTTCAGCGCAATAATCTTTCGTGGAAACGGCTATTGTGAAAATACGTCAGGGGAGATGTTTATTCCTCACCCCTCCCCCCCCCCCCCCAGTCAATGTCAGATTAACATTGCCGTTTTACTAAGCAAGTGTTCCAAGTAAGGCCTCAGGCCTTCTGGAGGATGCATACCGGCCAAAAACGTTGGTTTGAGGGGCCGCAGAAATCCAAAACTCATGAGATTTCGTCTGTTTTTGCATTACAAATTTATTATATAATACTTTCCTTTGTCCAAGTTGCCTAGAATTTCTTTAAAATGTGTAAAGCCATGACGCTGATAGGCTCCCCTTGGATCCGTCCCTGTTCGGCCCCCCAATCGTTTTCAAAAAGGACACCGCTGGGTGGGGCCAGCGCATTGATGATAGCCAGCTGTTGGCTCATCTTTAAAGGGGTGATAAAATTGTCCTTCGCCTAAGATACGCTTGACGAAGTTGTGTTAGTGGGCGGCAGACTTACACAAAAGTGGTAAGTGGCAAGACTTTTACGTAAAACTCCGTGTCAAGTCAACACTAGTACCTATCTGTTAGCCCAGACAACACCTTTCATTCTTTCTCGTGCAAAAAAGCACGCATGTGTTCTGTGTACTGGATTGAGTTTAGTATTAAATGTTTTTGTCAGATGACCGAATAGAATATGTATATACCTATGTTCCGTCTATTCCTTGCTTATTCACGATTTTTTAAATGTACAGAGAGCATAAGATCAAGATTTTCTGCACAAAATATACATCTAATACTGGCTCGGTAATACGTTTGTATTTTGATACGCGGATCGACGACCGTGGTTAGGGGCAGACATTTGGAACATTGGTAATAGCAGGGCCATTAGGACCATGATGCCTCACATTACCCCGCGATTTTTCTGATCTTAAGTTTTGACATGACATTCTAAAACCATTGGACAAGAACTATGAAATTATTCCGACAATAGGAGGGTTCTCAGCTGCATCTCCACAAACCCAACCGAAGATAAACATTAAATGACACAGCTAGGTGACGTCAATGCTTAAGTGGTCCGAATTCTTCTACCCTCCTCTACTCCTTATAACCAGTCAGGAGGCACACGTTGAGCATTTCGCAATCACGCAATGGCCGACTAGAAAATTGGAAGTGAATTAATAATTGTCTGGCGATGCCAGTTCTTTATCGAATGGGCTACGTAGTTACGTGCAGTCACACGGTGCACACTGCACACTGCTGACACTCGACTGCACAATCCTGAAACATTGCATGTGATCGCCCTTTTATAATGCTGAATAAAACGTATCCAACAACAACAACACCGCACAGTGCAAATACCGGATAGGTGGACTAGGAACTGCAAACTGGTGCTGGTTAGGTTCTTTTAAATGGTGTTCTCTGCCGGCATATTTTCCATGGACATTGGACATAGTGCATATTACAATGCGTAGCATAAACCATCCGAAGACTGCATTGTGGTGTTAGATGCAATCAAATAAATGGTAGACTGCGCCGCACGACACATAAGTATTGCGGTACAGCCTACATAACGGCGGTATGACTTCTAACTGCACTCCAAGAACCCGCTCATTAAACATCGGCAGCTATGTGCAAATAATTCCCAGGGCCAATGATCCACAAAGTCCAAAGCCCAGAAACAACACAGTGCAATGTGCTTGCGGTGTTATTTGGTAGGAACATGTTATCGCGTCAGATTTGTCCAATTCGTTTCATGATTGTATGCTCCAATAGAGCCCAAGAAACTTTTGACAATTACCATAGCCTTATTGAATACCGGGAAAGGACCGGCTAGACATGGACAAAACGGAATAAAGCAGACCAATAGCCCTAAAATGTTATACAAGTTCGTGCAAACTCCGGTGTAGAGACAAGTGTAAAACAGAAGAGGCCCCAAATGCTGATAGAGGGTCATCCTGAGCTCAGGCTCTGCAAAGTTCCTTAGTCCTTACAACCTCCTTACAGTCCTTACAACCAAACAGAGTCCTCCCCTGTAGCTCAGTCGGGAGAGCGCTGGGCTGTTGACCTCACCCGGTAGTGGCAGCCCGGGTTCCAGTCGCTTCGGCGCTCGCAATTTGCCCGTGACTGGGATGACCTGAAGCGGTGGCAGCGGTCTCGTTCAAGGTCAGTTGACGTCAGAGAGCGGGGCGGACCGTGTCCAGGTATGTCGGGCACGTACAACTTTCGCCTCTAAATTCTGCCGGCCACCAGGAATTGCGCGATCGGGTGGTAGGGCCAGGGCCTGCGCAACAAGCTATGCTTAGCGCGGGCACTCACCTTGGAAATCCATCCATTCAAAACACTCAGACTAAAATAAGAAGAAAAAAAGGATTATCTGGAAGCAAACGCGTCTCAGTTAACGTCAGAATAGACCCATCTTAAAGCCGATGTAGTCTTCAACATACTAGATAGTCCAGAATTGGGGGGGGGGCTGAGCAAGGAAATGTGACCCAAATATTTGAACAACATGTGAATTGTCCTTAAAGGGAATAGGTCACCTTGAAAGTTGTCGTGAAATTTGGCTGTACGGGGTATTTCGAGCTGAAAAAAACGAATATGGCATTTGTTTGGACGATAGATGGATATCCGTCGAAAAATGGGCATGTTTCTCTTTTCTCCTTTATGGCCATACAAAACTTCATGACAATTATGAAGTCATGCATATGGTAGCTTGGATATGGAAACTATTGCACACAATAACGACGGACTTTAGGCATACATACGCAGGCTGCTTGTAACATAAACAACCGTTGTGAGGACCCGAAACAAGTTTCGGGGAAATGAAACTTCTTCTTCTAAAAGGGGCTCACTAGTCCTGTGTCGAGATTACTTAACGTAGGGAGCTAATTGTTTCACATAACCCATTTTTCGATCTGCTCTACAAATCGGCTATCTCAGTTCAAAACCCCATGTTAAAGGGAAATAATGACCTTTTGATTTTGTTAGCAACAATTTCTTAGGCTACCGTTATGGTTTGAAAATTATTTTATTTAAATTTAAGTATTAAATAAAATTATTCCCAAATTCAAAGTTGTAAGTTTGGAGAGAAAAAACAAGTACCTTGCGTATTTCATGAAGGTCATTGACAAATTCGTCCTTCCCTACCATTGTTTACATCGAGTGCGGCATTTTTGGAGGCTCTGTGACGAATGGATATTAATGGTCCACTGCTGATGCAATCGTGAATTCTGCATTGATGCATGACTATCAGTATAAGTCATGAATAACAACAACATGCAAACTATACCAACTCGAGTGAAATAAGGGCGGGATGATTTGAACCCCAGGCAAGCAAGTATTCGCAAAGCACTCGGCACTGCGCCACAGTAGCAAAAGGCGAGGGAAATGCATATTGGATACAATATTATTACGTCATAAGTTTCTGAAGTGTCAACTACTATGAAATAAAGTGATAAGATACCTTTAATAATAATTAACAAGAAAATTCAAACTAAAAAAAATACTTTGAATAAGTCTTTAATTAGCTTTCAACTCAAAATCAGATATATTTTGCAATGCTACACAAGAATGGCACCAGTGACGTCATTAACGAAGTTTGCTACGGGACTTGGGAATACTAAACGGGAATATGGGATGATAGCCTTTGACGATACCCGCTTCTCAGCATATAATCAGGAACAACTCGCCACAAATGGTTAAGTGCGCCGAGAAGCATGACAATGACTTTGTAAACAAATCACCGACGCTAAATAGGTCGCCGTCGATGTGCATCGATGAACTTCCGATTTAATTGCCAGTTTTGTGTTATTGTTTGTTAGTTTTTTGGGGGGAAAATATTATTTTTCATAACAATTTAAAGCATAGTGTTATATACAGCCACAGACAAACTATACAAAACTCCTAATGTTGAAAACAAATGAAGCGATTTTCAAAAATTGAGGTCGCAACCACTAACTATGCCGCCGTTGATGTGCATCGATGAGCTTCCGATTTTATTGCCACTTTTTCCAATCGCTGTTAGTTTTAGAGGATCACCGGGCATATAATCACAACAAACAGAACGCACAATATATTTCCCACTTCATTGCGTAAAAAAGCAATACGGGAAAAGCCCGCAGTTTGATGAGGACACAAAGGACTTGCAAGTACCGGTCGTTTAAAGTGTGGAACGCTTATCAACTATAACTTGAAATATCTTTCGGTAGGGAAGTTTTCATGCAAAATGTGATGAATTTACAATATATTTTGGTCTCGTCTGGCGATTTCAAGTGCTAACTCCATTTTTGTGGGAAAAGGTCATTATTTCCCTTTAAAGGTGAACATGGGCTATCCCTTATGTATACCCTTTAAACGAAACCAGTCACTATGCCAAATTGCTGCTAATGTGTTAAGAAGGAGTATTCGTACCTACCTGGAAATATCGAATATGGCATTTGACTAAATTATCAAAACATACCTCAAAAGGCAATTTTGAAAACCCAATATTTCGAAAAACACTGACTCGCATCTCCTGTATAAATTGCTTACGCGGCACATTGTTTTAAGTGGCGCGTATTGTTTTGACATTGCGTCGAAAGAACACACAGAAGTAACTGTATAAACCTCGGAACTAATGTTAAAATAATGATTTATATAATTAGTAAATATAAAGAAAATGATTGTCTTATCATTGTTCATGTGTGACCTTGCCTTCGCTACTGACAATAGTATGCTAGATCTAGCATACTATTGTCAGTGGCGAAAGGTTCGCTCGCTGGTCCAGTAACGAATGCATATTTTCGGTACAGCGCTGGGCTTTTTGACACAGCGTTGAATGACATGGTACAACATCAGAATTGTTGGGCAGGAAAGTCCTTACAACCAAACAGAGAATGTCATAAGTGAATTCTCGACATGGCGTTCAAAACTGCTTGACCTCAGTTAAAAATTCCATGATGAAAATGGGTGGTTTCCTTTAGCCCTATTAGTGGCAGGCTCCTATTAGTGGCAGGGAGAGGGTTTCGCCCCCCCCCCCTCCCCAGGAGATATCGAGATCCACCCGCCCGATTCTTAAAAATAAAATGGCGTTCGCTCCCCTGAAGCACGATCTACATTTCTAAAAAAAACTCTTTGATACGGGGGCAACAGGGGGAAAAACTACAAATTTTAGAGGTATATTTGATCCAACACAGCTGGCATGTTTATCAAATGATTTTAACGTAACTAATGGGGATTGATCGATAGAGATGAATTGGAGATTGATATATGACGGTGACTTTCGAAAATTCACAAATCATAGGCGTTTGCAGGTCACTCAATATGGGGCGTATAGTAAATGCGCAATCAAACCGTTTTTGATGTTTTGGGGGGATAAATGAAATGGTGCGTTATTGTGGCATAAGACAAAACAGTTATAAAACATATTTGTGTGATAGGCGGTGCCAGGTTAGTGAAAAAGGGAGGCCAAATAGATAAAATATTAACCACAGGCAAGTTGCTACCAAGTAATATAAATAAGTTACTGATCATAGATAGTTCCTTTTTGCATGGTGTACTTCATCGTAGGCGTATCTAAGATCCAAACTGGGGAAATACAAGACCTTTTGATAGGTATATTTTCCGCTAGTCAACTGTGACGATTTCACTTGCAACTTCAATTCACATTGGTTACCCCCTTTTTATCCTACCTGGACTCACCTATTATCCTATAATCACTCCTAGAGTACCCTTCGGTGCGTGTTTCATCCGAAAACTGCAGTATGTTATGTCATTGTAGGCCCATACATCTTAGTTTTCTTGCAATACTATTACCCCCTTTTCTTCGATTCCTGAACGCGCCTCTGTAAAAAAATGACTTAATTGCCTCTCATGGCCATATATCATTCTAAACCAACTATCTATTGCGCCGTAATCGCTGGCATATGGTCATCACCATGCCAGTCCCCCCCCCCCTTCCTGTGCCTGCACACGTCCCTGCAACTCTATGTGTAATACAATATGCAAATTATGGAAGAAAAAACTATCTTTTGCATCATCATAGCTATAGATGCCCCTTACATCGCTCTATTGACTGCCAGTGAAGCGTGTCATACTTCCTGGAAACCTCCCATATTCAAGTCCCTGAAACAGCCTCTGCCGTGCAATATTTATTATAGTTAATTAACATCAACTTATTTTTCACTTGTTTCGATCACCGTAAACCTATGCAACTCCTTCATATTTGAGGCAGTTAGGAAGAAGCCGTGAAGATCGCATCTCCGTATTATCGCCCAATGTCGCCGAAGAACCCACTACAAACCGGGCCTTGGAACCGCTTCTGTTCAAGTTAACAACTCAAAATTTTGACTTGATATGTGGAAATATATTCTGGGAAAAGTCCTAAAATTGCATGGGCCTGCTTTCAGCCGTTCCGGAAATATCTACGAAAATCCTGAGGGGTGGGAAGAATCTGCCCCCCCCCCCCTGCCACTAATAGGGCTAACTTGGTACTCTTCTCCAAGTTCAGGGGACTAAATGACTGGGCAGCCGAAATACCTTTAACTAGAACAGGTAGCTGATCAGGTCGAGGTGTAAAGCTGTCCACGGTCAACCTGAATTGTTGGCCGTGAATACAATTTGTGTAAACATACAAATGGTTGAACCGTGCTTGCTAGTTTGTAGATAATCACGACATATATCCTGACAACTTCTCAAATCTACCGCATTCTTCGATTAACCCGCGCACTGCAGGGGGTGATTTCCCCCCCCCCCCCCCACTCAGGATTTTGTTTGCAGATAGCGAAAAAAACGGCGGCGCGCAGCGCCGCCGAGTTTTGGCACACCTGTTAGGACAACAAGTGCGCACACTTTGAAAAAAAATGAACCTCTGGTCATCTCGGGTCAGGTCACCAGACCAGGTCAAGTGACCCCACCTCCAAAAACGTTTGCAGTTGTGCCAAAGCCAGAGCTTCTCACCGATCAGTTTGAAACTTACAGGGTGCCATGAGGGTAGAAGTACTTACATTTTTTTTATCTCGGACTTTTGATATCGGTAACCTAATGTCAGGTCAATTTCGTGACCTCCCCTTAATAAGTAAATGGGGAAATATTGAAATGCTTCCTATTTCAAGGATATGCATGATATTAGTCCAATTACTTCTGTATCATGTTAGTATAGGATATTCTTGATGATACAAGTGTAAGTTTGGTTCAGTGACCCCTATGGGGTCATTTGAGGTCACCCGAGGTTACCGTCACTTTTTTTGTAAATAGCTCGCGACATAATGCAGATAGAGAAGGAAAACCGACAACATTGCGTTTGTCTAGTCAATACACGTCTCCCTATATGCAACATGACCTACTTGGATCTTGACCTCAGGTTAAGGTCATGTGACCTGAAGTCAAATTTTGAAGTTGACTTAACACGGAGACCATGTATATCATTCAAAGCGTATTGACGAGGCAAACACAATAGCGCAAACAGTTTTCCGTTATCGTTTTTAGGTAAAAAGTGATTTGCGAAAAATGGTTTTGCAAAAAAGAAACATTTTCTTCTTTTTTGACCTTTGGAGCCTCAAATAATGACCTAAGATCAAATTTGAGGACATCATGCCGATTGCAAATTTGAGTGGCTGGCGATCGTTTTTTCTGTTTGCTTTTAGCTAGCATTGTTTCTGAGATATATGGGAATTTCTGGAGCGAAGTAAAAAAACAGGAGAAAAAAATGAAAAATCTGGCCTTTGATGACCTCTGGTGACCTCAATTTTGACCTGACCTAAAGATGAACTGAAATACGTTCGATAGAACTTGTATAAAGCTATCAAACACCGTTTTCCGCTTGCCGTTACATTGCGTAGTTTTCAAGATCTCACGGGGGGAGGCGGAAATCACCCCCCCCCCCCTGCATTTTCGTGTTAGGCGCAAACCACACATTCCCTAATAGCACGGCACATTCCCTTTCTCACTCAACTGCGCAAATAGAAACAACTTGGTCATGCACTCGTAGCTTGTCCGTGTATCGTGTTCAAAGACGAGTGTCCCTACTCAGGCGCGGATCCAGGATTTCCGTCAGGGGGGGGGGGCGGCGACATACAAAAATTGCGCCCTACGGGCGCGCTTGGTGGGCGATACATGGGCGCACCCCCTCTAGATCCGTGCCTGCTACTATTCTAAGACTTTGGTCAACCATTCTTCAATACGCAGTCGGAATAATTGCCTTGTTTCCAGCACAATCTTAATATATCACATATGTATTTAAGAAATGCACAACCGTAGCACATTCGTCATTCGGATGGGATTTAGATACCCACATTAGGCAATGCCATTCAGACTTAAACCTCCACTGTTTTGAAGGAATATTGGCAATTCAAAAGAAACGTAAACCTGGAATGCTCTTTAACATAATTAATAATGTATTGACCTCGGCATTAATTGGAGCGGTGTTTTGCGTAATGATTTTCTGGTTAGTTGAAAAATTGCTCGACTTTGCACTGTAGTCATCTCCTAGTTACTGCTCCAGCGTTCCCTTTACTTGATGCAGCAGCCACTGTTAGTGCCGTGCAACACCACCGCACTGTGATGCAGCAGCCACTGTTAGTGCCGTGCGACACCACCGCACTGTGATGCAGCAGCCACTGTTAGTGTCGTGCGACACCAGCCCACTGTGATGCAGCAGCCACTGTTAGTGCCGTGCGACACCAGCCCACTGTGATGCAGCAGCCACTGTTAGTGTCTCGCGACACCACCGCACTGTGATGCAGCAGTCACTGTTAGTGTCGTGCGACACCAGCCCACTGTGATGCAGCAGCCACTGTTAGTGCCGTGCGACACCAGCCCACTGTGATGCAGCAGCCACTGTTAGTGCCGTGCGACACCAGCCCACTGTGATGCAGCAGCCACTGTTAGTGTCTCGCGACACCACCGCACTGTGATGCAGCAGCCACTGTTAGTGCCGTGCGACACCACCGCACTGTGATGCAGCAGCCACTGTTAGTGCCGTGCGACACCACCGCACTGTGATGCAGCAGCCACTGTTAGTGTCTCGCGACACCACCGCACTGTGATGCAGCAGCCACTGTTAGTGCCGTGCGACACCACCGCACTGTGATGCAGCAGCCACTGTTAGTGCCGTGCGACACCAGCCCACTGTGATGCAGCAGCCACTGTTAGTGCCGTGCGACACCACCGCACTGTGATGCAGCAGCCACTGTTAGTGTCGTGCGACACCAGCCCACTGTGATGCAGCAGCCACTGTTAGTGTCGTGCGACACCACCGCACTGTGATGCAGCAGCCACTGTTAGTGCCGTGCGACACCAGCCCACTGTGATGCAGCAGCCACTGTTAGTGCCGTGCGACACTACCGCGCTGTGATGCAGCAGCCACTGTTAGTGCCGTGCGACACTACCGCGCTGTGATGCAGCAGCCACTGTTAGTGCCGTGCGACACCACCCCACTGTGATGCAGCAGCCACTGTTAGTGCCGTGCGACACCACCGCACTGTGATGCAGCAACCACTGTTAGTGCCGTGCGACACCACCGCACTGTGATGCAGCAGCCACTGTTAGTGTCGTGCGACACCACCCCACTGTGATGCAGCAGCCACTGTTAGTGCCGTGCGACACCACCGCACTGTGATGCAGCAGCCACTGTTAGTGCCGTGCGACACCACCGCACTGTGATGCAGCAGCCACTGTTATTGCCGTGCGACACCACCGCACTGTGATGCAGCAGCCACTGTTAGTGCCGTGCGACACCACCGCACTGTGATGCAGCAGCCACTGTTAGTGCCGTGCGACACCACCGCACTGTGATGCAGCAGCCACTGTTAGTGTCGTGCGACACCACCCCACTGTGATGCAGCAGCCACTGTTAGTGCCGTGCGACACCACCCCCACTGTGATGCAGCAGCCACTGTTAGTGCCGTGCGACACCACCGCACTGTGATGCAGCAGCCACTGTTAGTACCGTGCGACACCACCGCACTGTGATGCAGCAGCCACTGTTAGTGCCGTGCGACACCACCGCACTGTGATGCAGCAGCCACTGTTAGTGCCGTGCGACACCACCGCACTGTGATGCAGCAGCCACTGTTAGTGCCGTGCGACACCACCGCACTGTGATGCAGCAGCCACTGTTAGTGCCGTGCGACACCACCGCACTGTGATGCAGCAGCCACTGTTAGTGCCGTGCGACACCACCGCACTGTGATGCAGCAGCCACTGTTAGTGCCGTGCGACACCACCGCACTGTGATGCAGCAGCCACTGTTAGTGCCGTGCGACACCACCGCACTGTGATGCAGCAGCCACTGTTAGTGTCGTGCGACACCACCGCACTGTGATGCAGCAGCCACTGTTAGTGCCGTGCGACACCACCGCACTGTGATGCAGCAGCCACTGTTAGTGCCGTGCGACACCACCGCACTGTGATGCAGCAGCCACTGTTAGTGCCGTGCGACACAACCGCACAATGATGCAGCAGCCACTGTTAGTGCCGTGCGACACCAGCCCACTGTGATGCAGCAGCCACTGTTAGTGCCGTGCGACACCACCGCACTGTGATGCAGCAGCCACTGTTAGTGCCGTGCGACACCACCGCACTGTGATGCAGCAGCCACTGTTAGTGCCGTGCGACACCACCCCACTGTGATGCAGCAGCCACTGTTAGTGCCGTGCGACACCACCGCACTGTGATGCAGCAGCCACTGTTAGTGCCGTGCGACACCACCGCACTGTGGTAGGGCAGCCACTGTTAGTGCCGTGCGACACCAGCCCACTGTGATGCAGCAGCCACTGTTAGTGCCGTGCAACACCACCACACTGTGATGCAGCAGCCACTGTTAGTGCCGTGCGACACCAGCCCACTGTGATGCAGCAGCCACTGTTAGTGCCGTGCGACACCACCCCCACTGTGATGCAGCAGCCACTGTTAGTGCCGTGCGACACCACCGCACTGTGATGCAGCAGCCACTGTTAGTGCCGTGCGACACCACCGCACTGTGATGCAGCAGCCACTGTTAGTGCCGTGCGACACCACCGTACTGGAACGTCTCAGTACAGGTGCACACAACCTCTCCGCATCTAGTCAACCAGACCACCAAGTTTGCACAACAAAATTACTCACGCCGAAATTGAAGCGGTCGCACTAAATAACGACGGATGTTTCGCGTCCCGGCTCGGCAGAGTGGTTCCGTTTCATGCATATTTAAGCGACGCGGACGGCGCGTCGA